>PVJO010018516.1:0-36540 GCA_004026905.1 Hystrix cristata | reverse complement strand
GTTAATGTTTTTTATCTCTTCAGGATAAAAAGACATTAACCAAAGGAATGTTATCTATAATCCCAGATAATAGTTTTGAGGACTGTTGCTACAATTAAGGTCTCTGTATCCCACCCTATTGTAGTCACAGCTACCTGGTCCCCAAGTGAGATTAAGACAGGAAAAAACAAGAGAGTGTATTATGACCAGCATAATCTTCGGTCCAGTACCCCCAGTTAAATCCCTGATCTTAGTGCACTGGGCTGGACCCTGTGGACCTGCTTGTTGTGGGCAAAGGTCCCTCTTCCCAAGCAGATAACCTCGTGAGCTTGTTCCATGGAGTTTCACCCCTCTTAGGCAAGAAAAGGCCAGGGAAGATAAACTAAGGATAATCTTAAGGTAGAAAAAAGGTTTTAAAAAATAATCAGCTCAAGGGTACTCTTTTTTTGAAGCCCAATCTTCTTTAGTTTTCCTAGGACTTGGGACTTGAGGTCTGGGAGAGGGAAGAACTAATGTCAATCCCTGCTTTACCTCTCTCGCCACCTGAGGACAGTTTTGACTGAAAAGCAGTGCAAATGTAAACAAGAGCCAGACATTGTGGCACACGCTTGTGATCCCAGCACTAGGGAAGCTGAGGCGGGAGGATTGTTTCAAGTAGGAGGCTAGCCTAGGTTACAAAGTGAGACCTTGTCGAAAAAAAAAAAAAAAAAAAAAAAAAAAGAATACATGAATCTCACAGCAGCTAAGGCAGTGAGAGAACAAAGTAGAGAACAAACCTGGAAGATACCAGAGCCAGCTTCTTCTCACTCACTACCTGGAAACCCAGTACAGAAGGAATTGGTGCCCTTCCTTTGGAGTCCTCATTTCTTTTTCCTGGGTTAGGAGGTTGTAGAAGCTTTGTGCTCCCATAGCAGACAGTCTTAATTCATATCAGAAACAAAATAATAAAGGTAGTAGATTCTGAACAAAAATAGATCATTGAAAGATCTTTGTGAATAACCGGGGCTTTTCAGATGGTATACCTTGTAGAAAAAAATTAATTTATGATCTCTTTTAATTTTCTATGAAGGTAATTCTGTGGTTAGTGAAGAAAGGCTGTGTATCAAGGATAGTTCCTTATCTTCCCAGTCTAGCAGCAAGTGGAGATATGGGGGAAGTATAGTATATGTATAAAGCTTTTGGAAATCTGAGCCTCTGTGTTTCTTAATAAATAAAAGATTAATCTTGACAGTGAGAACAAAGAGAAATTATTTTTAAGATCTGCCTCAAATTATGTCTTAACTTTTAAAAATAATAACAGAATTTAATGCTCAATTTTAAGAAAAATCCAATCATTTTAAAAATGGTGTCCCTTTTGGGCTTTTAATAGACTATATTCTGCTTCACATACTAGAGGAAGACATGCTGTTGTGTGTTTAAGATACTACTATGTTTTTGGTATTCATTTTAGATCCATACTTCTATCAACATGAACTCTATGCTGGGCCATTGTACACTGATTTGTTATCCCTATAACAAATACAGAATTTGTTTTGCAAGGCAAACTAGTTCTGTTGCACAAGAGTGTGCGTGTAGTTAACACTTCTGTATACTTAGCAATGGTTAATGTGGCAAATTTTAAGTTACTTATTTTGTCACTATCTAAAAACTTAATTAAAATAATTTTTAAATTTTAACTGAAATTTTTATTCAATTTAAATTTTAAAAATTTTAAATTGTGAATTTAATTAAATTTTTAAAAGACACTAAAATTACTCATCTTCTGAAAATTAATTCTGGAAGTTCTTGGTTCAGTCTAATTTTCTTAAAATTGTAGTGTTAAAACATTAGTTTATTTACAAAAACGTATTACTGCCTATTGCACACAGCAAACACTGTATAGCTTTAACTTATTTGATCTTCATCACAACCCTATGAGATTATTTTCTTGTATTTCTGTCATTTTCTTACAGATGTTTGTAAATACACAGAGAATTTGAAAGAATTGTGTGTTGAACATCCTTATACTCACTATCTAGATTCTGCAATTAACATTTTGTTATATTTGTTTTATGACATATCTACTCATACTTGTATTCATTCATCAATTCATCTTTTTAATAATACTTTTCAAAGTAAATTGCAGACATCAGTATGTTTGGGGGTAGGTATTTTTTATTATTCTCATTGTACATTTTTTGGAACTGAAACACAGAAGTAATTCATTCAAGGTTACACAGTTTTAAGTACTAGAACTAGGATCTGGATCAAGACTTTTCTTAACCATTTCTACAGAATGCTAGTTTACATAATATTTTTATTTACCATAAAAAGTAATTTTGTGGTGAAATAAATTGAGCACGGTGTTTCAGTCTTGAAGATCTGTAGATCCGTGAGATTCAGCAGTAAAGAAAGTGTTTAAAAGCCATCTATATAAATAAATAAATAAATAAATAAATAAAAGCCAGCTATTTCCAAATTTATTTGACCTGGGCACTCTACTACCCCCACTTGTCCCAAACCATAACAACTATTAACATCTAATAGGTTAGGACCAGAGTTCAATGGTATGTACCCTGGGAAATGCTCATATAAGATATCCTAATTTAATTTATCTAGGCCAGAATATATTTTTCTAGTTCGTATTTTTAAATATAGTCCTAGAAGGTTAGAGCTGGTAGGATTTTAGCGTTCACTAAGGCCAATGCTTTCATTCCAGAATGGAGGAACTGAGATACAGTGTGTGTAAGTAACTAATGCATGCTAACACTTCCCATGGTTTTAATGGCAGAAATGAAACTAGAACAGCGTAGCCTAGAACGCAGAGATGGCATCTAGACACTCAGTAAATATTTGCTGAATAAATAAATATATCTTTTAAATCTGTCCAGTTTTCTTTTCATTGCATGTCTGTGTGTTATAATTTTTGTTTCTTTTTCAGATTCTATTGGTAGTATAGAGTCTATTAATATTTATGTTTACCTTAGGTACAAGTGATACCTAGTTACTAAATTCTTTAAAAACTTTTATTATTACTTAAACCATAAAATTGCACAAAACATAGCTATACCGCTTAATGAGTTTTTTTTCCACTTAATGAGTTATTATAAAATGATTCCAGGTTTGAGAAATAGAACTTTGCTGATATCTCAGAATTCCCTATGCATCCCCTCCTGTTGCTGAGTCACTTAAGTGTTTCTCTCTCTTCTTTATTTTTTAGCTAATTTAACAGGACATACAGAGAAGGTGGGGATTGAAAATTTTGAGCTCCTGAAGGTCCTAGGAACTGGAGGTGAGTCTTAAGTGTATTTCTTTTTTTTTTTTTTCAGAAGAAAAAAGTACTTCCTATGACAAAGGATGATATCCCCAATACAGAAGTCATTGAAAAATTTTAGAAGCATGAGGAATTCAATAGGAGAGGCTGTCAAAGAATATGAACAGACCACTCATAGACTAAATAAAAGGCAAAAACATAAATAAAGAATCTCTTTCACCTTGGGAATGTAAATTAGTTCGACATATACAGAGGACATAATATTTTTAAAAATCACTAACATTTGTTGGGAGTTTATTATATGTCAGGTACTCTGTGAAGTGCTTTATATTGATTAACTTATTCAGTCTTTACTTGATATTATTGATACTCAATGTACATAATTTTTCATAATGAAAACCTCAAAACCATTCAGAAACCCAAACACTAGGGATTTGGTTCAATGGAACATGGATCTAGAAGTTCAATCATGTATATAATAGGATTGAAATTATCTGTATTTATTAACATTTTGGAAAGTTCTCCAAAAAGTCATAATAAATCTTTTTTAAAGGCCATATAAGAGAATGTACAAAATAGCATTTTCATATTGTATACATATATGAATGAATATGTACCCTATTATGTATGTAGAAAAATCTCTGGGCTGTATACCCAGTGGTAACATTGACAGTCTCTGGGAGGTAGGATTTTAGGTGATCTTCATTCCTGCTACACACTTGCCTGTGTCTTCTAAAAATTGCCTGCCTCTGCTCCTGCTGCTCAGAGTCAGCCCTGGCCTCAAGGGCCTCTGTCCTGTGCAGCTGTAGAGATCCCCACACTGAGAAGAGCCCTGTACGTGGTGCAGTGCACTGCTGGCACTCTTCTGGAATTCTTAATTCATGAGCAAGGTCCTGTGTATTTTCATTTTGCCAGCTATATGGCTGGTCTCATCAGGAATGTGCCTTTCTCTTCAGCTTTGGCCCTGGGGTGCATGGCTCTGCAAGCACCACAGCTGTAAGAGTTGGCTGTGCTCCTCTTTCTTCCTTCAGTTGAATGGGAGAGGGGGCTCTTAACTCTTTTTTTTCCATCCTTAGCTGGCCAGGGCTCTTTCCCTGGAAGGGGAGGGATGGCTCAGAGTACAGACCCTTTCTTCCTCACTAAAGTTTGACTTCACACCCTCAGGGATGTCTATACTTTCTGAGTTTCCCAAGCCCTAACAGAGTGGATTATCACTGTCCTTTGAAGGGTGTCTGCCCATACCTTCTAAAATGTCAAACCTTCTACCAAGACAAAAATCCTGTCTTGGCCTTCCACCGTCAATCCCAGCCACTGCCCTAGCCTAGCATGCATACTAAGTACCCGTGTATACATTGTCTTCGAGTCATTTAGATGAGCTGTCATACCTGGGGCCTCGCCATACAAGATCTACGTAAACCTCTCTGAGTAGTTTAGTATTGTATAGAGCCAACTTTAAATCTACCCGCAAGTGCGTTCTAGTGTTTATCACCTATCACTTTATTGTTAGAAAGTTTAGAGTAATTGTCAACTTGAGTATTTTACGCCTTTGGATCTTGTTTTATTTGTGGTATGAGGAATTGAACCCAGGGCTGTACTCCCAGCCCTTTTTACTTTTCAGACAGGGTCTCACTAAATCGCCCAGGCTCAGCTTGAACTTGTGTTCCTCCTGCCTCAGCCTCCCAGGGTGTTGGGATGACAGGTATGTGCCACCAGCCCCGGCTTTGGTCTTAAAGATGTATTTTTTAAAAAGTAAAATTAACCCTATCCTACCCTGCCCCTTAGAAAAAATGCTTTCAAACTAAACAAAGTCATCATTTGTCACTGCTTTTGTTTCCTATTTTGAAGGCACTATTTTCTCCAAAGGGAAAGAGCGCCACAGACCTGTGGTGACTCACCTCTCTTGAAAACAGTGTTTAAGGCATCAATAGGTATCAGGTCGATTTGTATTACATCTGCAGAATATGTTTTATTTGTATGGCTTTTTTGGTAACATTAGTGACCTCCAATATGAATTATAATTTCCATACCATATTCCTCACCCATTTAAAGTGGATAATTCAGTGGTTTTAGTATATTCAAAGAGTTGTACAACCATCACTACAATCATTTTTAGAACTCTTTTTTCCTCAAAAAGAAACCTCAGACCCTTTCCTTGCTTCCCCAGCTCACCACTCCTTAGCCTAAACCAAACACTAAACTGCTTCCTCTATCTGTGTCTTTGCCTGTTCTGGTGTTAAATCATGCAATATGTAGTTCTTGGTGACTGGCTTCTTTCACATGGTGTGGTAATGCGCCCTAGTTTCATTCATGTTGTAGCAGGTATCAGTGCTTCATTTTCCTTTTTCAGGTGTTTTACAAGAAGTCACGTACACTTCGAAATATTTTGAATGTAAAGTTATATAAAGGCCCTTTTTTTGCAACTTGATTGCTTTTATGGCTTAATGGTATGCCACATTTTGCTTATCCATAATCAGTTGCATTGTTTCCACTTTTTGTCTGTTAGGAATAAATGCTGCTATAAACATTCATATACAATGTTTTGTGTGAATATATGCTTTCATTTCTCTTGGATATAGCACCTGGAAGTGAATGGCTGATGGAAATGGTAGCTTGGTGTTTACCTTCTTGAGGAACTGCCAGACTGTTTCCCAAAGTGGTTGTACCATGTTACATTCCTACCAACATTAGGTGAACTTTCTGATTTTTCCACATCCTTCTCAACATTTGTTGTCTCAACACTATGTTCATAGCCATACTACTGGATGTGAAGTGGCTTAGATTAATTCTTAAGAATAAAATTCTTTAGTACCTCCTGTTGTCCTGCTTAAATGATTAAATTGTTCAGTTTATCTCATTCATTTTCCATTTTCAGGTGTTTTATAAGAAGTCATGCACACTTGTAAATATTTTCAGTGTAAGGTTATATAAAGTCTTTTTTCAAAAAATTATTCCCGTGTTAAGTAATCCTTGATGTGAGAATGGTCCTTTTATCTTTCTTTTTTCTATGGATTTGGTTTAATAATTTGTCAGTCAGTATGAAATCTATGATGAAAAATATTATATGCATAATTTTAAATTACAATCTCTACCTCCTGGTGAGTTTATAGTATCTTGGCGTTTTGAGAGCCTTCCAACTAAATTGGGGTTCCAGTACCCAAGTAACTACCAATCTGCCCAAACAAAATGAAAAGAAGCTGGATGTGTGTGTTTGCAGGGTGCCTTTCACAGCATACCTCTTTTTACCTAATGGACAGCCTAATGCCTGGTTTTCCAAACTATGACCAAGGAGTCCTCACAGGAAACTCGTTTATACTATCAGATGCCTTGTGGACTAGTTTATGCCTACCTGACCATTTTTCTGGTGCTTTGTTGAATTTTATAGCATGTAACAAATACCATGGAACTAATTCTGTTCCTCAATCTGTTAATTTTATGTATGGCAGTATTTTTCAAATACAGAACTAGAAATAAAAAAGATAGTTTTTTTTCGTTTCTTGATTAGATGACAGTTTAGATATGCTAGAAAACCTCTTTAATTATTAAACCCTTTTGGTTTTAGAGGATTAAATACTTAAAGTGTTAGATATAAAAACTTTGAAAGTCTACAAACTATAGATCACCTGGCAAGAATAAGAAAAATCTGTAGAGTCAAAAAAAAAAAAGAAAAAAAAAGAAAAGAAAATGAGAGTAGGAATCTAGAGAAGTAATAAGTAGAAGGCAGAGATTATGTTTGGGAACTCTAGCAGTCAGTTTTGCAGTAGTTCTTCGGGTTTGGCACTTTCATAGTTGATATAAGAAACAACATGTAAAGCTCCTAAGAGGTGAAGACAATTACCATTCATTAAAGACTAACTGAAGAAGAATAAATCCAGTCTGTAAATGAAGACGACAAGGGCATTTTTGTGGCTCAGCATCAATCCTAAATGAAGCAACAGAAGTAAAAGCTTTCCCTGAACATTTATAGCCATAAGCCAGACATCATGTATGCATGTTTGGAGCTTGAATTTGTATATACTTGTGTGACAGAACAAGAAAAAAACCCCAAATAAGTATGAATTTAGCTTACTTCGTTCTGCATTAGTACTGTTCTCAGGTGTGTAGCAAAAGCAAATATAAATTCTCTTTTTAGGAATAATCACTTATCCAGACCTTAAAGGAGCACCAAAAAGTTTTACAGATATGACCTTACTTTTAAAAATCCAAGAAGCACGGCATTATGGGTGAAATAGAAACAAAGCTGAATTAGATCCAAAGGACTATTGCATCTGGATCCAGTTATTGGATCCTATTACTGGATGTGAAATATGATACAAATATTTATTTATTTTTATTAATTTTTTGTGGTGCTGAGGTCTTATCCATGCTAGATAAGTACTCTGCTACTAAGCTGCATCCCCAGTCCATTTACTGATTTTTAATTGACAACTAATTGTGTATATTTTGAGCTAAATGTAGTGTTTTGATCTGTGTGTAAATTGTATACCGATTCACTCAATTCAATTAACATACTCATTATCTCACTGGCTTATCCTTTTTTGGTGAGGATGTCAAAAATCTATGTTTGAAGAAAACCTTGACATATATAATATATTATTATTAACTGGTCATGGTGCAGTGCAATAGACGACTAAAACTTATTCATCCAGTCTAACTGAAGTTTTGTACACTTCAATCAACATTAAGAACAAGACATGCTGAAAAGCAGCAACAAGGCACTTTAAGAAAAAAGAAATATACTCATTACGTAGATCACCATTATACCACTTGAAGAACCAACAGTAAAAATAACTGAAAAAATAATTCAAATTGTAGACATAATGGATGGTTCACGAGCAGATGAGATGTAGTTGAAGAGAGAATTAGTAAATTGGAAGGTAGCTCTCAGAAAAATATGCAGACTTTGGAAGAAAAAAGAATTGACATAAAAAGAGAGATTAAGACATGTATAATAGAGAAGATATAAATTTGTCTAATCTGAGTTCCAGAAGGAGCTAACAAAATGAAGAGACACTATTCAAAGAGATAATAGCTGAGCATTTGCTAGGATTGATTAAAGATGAATTCTCAGCAAACATACCAAATCTAAGCAGACAAGTAAAAAGAAATTCGTATGTAGATACATCAGAGAAAAACTGATGAACACAAGAGACAGAATTACTCAAAAAAAAAAAAGGCAGTGAGGGAGAAAAGATTTTTAAAGGGACAGTGATTAGATTAACAACAATCTTAACTGTTCACTTTTCAACAACAACCATGGAAGCTGTAGGATAGTGGAATAATACCTGTAAAATGCCCAGAGAAAAAATTGTCAATCTAGAATTGCATACCCAGCAAAATTAGTTTTACAGAAGTGAAAGCAAAATAGACGTTTTCAACATAAAAGAGTTGAGTATATTTTTTAGCAATAGACCCTCACTAGAAAACTTTTATTAAATGATGTAGTTTTAGGGAGAGGAAAAATGATTCCAGGAGAGTTTTTGAGATACAAAAAGGATTGGTAAACAAACCAAATGTAAACAGTACTAACTATGTGAAACCATAATCATAATGTCTAATTTGTGGGGTTAAAAATAACAAAATAGAAATATGGGACAAAATAGCATGTAATTTGGGAGGTGACAGGAATTAGTGTTCTGAGGTATAAACTTTAACATGCATGTGAATCTTGATATGTGTAAATTACCAAAGTAATAGAAACAGAGGGCTTGGGAACTTAGCTCAAAGGTAGAGCACTTGCCTAGAAGGTCATGGTCTTGAGTTCTATCCCCAGCACCACCACCACCACCACCCCCACCACCAAAAAGAAAGAAATAGAAAACCTGCATAGTACTGCAGCTGTTAAAGAAATTGGTCCATAAGTAAAGATTTTTGCTGTAGGAAACCACTTGGTACAGTTTTGAGAATGAATTCTGCCAAACGTTTAAGGCATATATACAATAATTCCATTTTTCTAAAAACTCAGAGACCAGAAAAAGGAAGTTTATTTCCTCTAACTTGTTCTACAAGGCTACTATAAGCTTGACTCCAAAAACATGTGAAGGTAGTTTTCACATATATCAGATTTCTAATGACAGATCTAAAAAATCAAACCTTGTATTTTCTTTCAACAGGTTTCATACTTTGACTTATCTATCTTTCCTTTGGGTGCTTTGATCACAGCCCTCTAAGACAGTTCTTCTAAAGTGAGGGAACAGGGTTAGGGATTTAGCTCAGAGGTTAGAGTGCTTGCCTAGCAAGTACAAGGCCCTGAGTTCGATCCCCAGCTCCAAAATAAAATGATAATAATAATAAAGTGAGGGAACAGTTTAGCTATAATGGTTTCCTTCGACATCTCCATCTCTGCTCAGGCACTATGTTATAATGGGTCTGTTGTTAGCCATGGATGCTGCTTTTCCTTTTTGTCAGTTGACAGTATACAGCTCTTATGAGGAGTTGGACTAAGAAAGAAATGTCATTGTAGATATTTCTGAATTTAAAATCACAGTTTTGATGACTAAATGGAGTAGGTGGAAATTTTTATTATGAATATAATATCTCAATTTTTATTCAAAAATTTTACCATTAATCTTTCAGTTTCATTACCTTTTAAAGATATTTTTTTCAGCAGTACTTAGAATAATAGAAAGGCCTCATCAGATGTCTTTATGTGTCATCTAAGGTTTTCTTTGGAAGTGAAACTGAAAACTCTTCTGATGAGTTAATATTATATATATAATGAACTAGAAAAAATGTTCATCAGATATTTTGGAGACTTTGTGAAATATTTGTATGTAAAAGATCTACTTTTTTATTTCATACTTAATTACATATAATCATAAAAATCTTTTATCCAGTGTACCCATTTGTTTCTTTTCAACTGTCTTATTTCCATTAGTTTATCATTAATCTTTTGATCACTCTCCTCAGCTAGGAACTTTGCAATAACTTTTTATCCTAAGAAATCTTCTAACTTTTCCATTAAAATCCACTTGGATTTATCTTTGCTATTCTTTCCTAATGCCATCACTCATTTTGTGTTATTGTGTGGGTTTACTGTAAGGAGTTTCTTAACTGGTCTGCTTCGTGCTGCTTTCTCTTCCATTTTATGCATTTATACTATAATATTATAAATAATATACAACCTTATTAATTTTTTTTTTGGTGGTGCTGGGGATCAAACTCAGGGCCTTGTGCTTGCAAGGCAAGCACTCTAATCACTGAGCTAAATCCCCAGCCCCGTCCTTATTAAAATAAAATATAACATTATTCTATAATTCTCCCATTTAAGAATTTATGGTATTTTTTTTTCCATGTCCAAATTCTTGCCTGGCTTTCAGTTTCCCTTGCCTTTTTTCCTCAGCTACCCTAATAGCCACCTGCTTTCTAGTCCAGTTGGTTTTCTTTTACTCCGCCACATTTACTCATACTTTCCTACTCTCTGATGCCTTGCCTTATCTTGTTCCCCCATCTGGAGTGTTCCTCTTACTTTCCAGCTGTCCAAATTCTGCCCAGATTGCTTTATTCTCTTATTACACTGAGAGCCCTTCATGGAGAACTGAGCCCTGAGTTGTTCTCTGAATTTTCCTTCACATCCACTAGCTTTCTTGTAGAGTGCCAGCTTTTAAGATCATCCCTGTGTGTTCTTCAGCCCTGTTATCCTGCCACTTTCCAGTAGCCCAGCGAAGGAAGTCATATAATAATAATCTAACAAATATATAATTCCTGTTTGTGTATCTACCATTATTTTTCAGATTGATACTACAAAGTCAAGGAAATATCTTTGGTTTAACACTTAGAATTATTTTGTTTTACGTTGAAATTTTGGATTATTTCTGGGAATATTGACACCATTTTATTTCTTTTCCTATCTTTTTTGCTGCCTTCCTTGTAACTATTTTGCTTTCTTTGAAATATCTGTCCAAGTGCGTTCATGTCACTTACAAGCAGGATTATGTTCTAAGAAATGTGTCATTAGGCAGTTCTGTCATTGTGCAAATACCAGAGTGCTTTTATACATATCTAGATGGTATAGCATACTACATACCTAGGCTGTATAGAGTAGACCCCTGCGCCAAGGCTACAGACCTGCACAGTGTATTGCTGTGCTGAAAACTATAGAACATTGTAACACAGTGGTATTTGTGTTGTCTAAACATAGAAAGGTACTGCAAAAATATACTAGATTATAGAAAATTTTCAGTTCTATTACAGTCTTATAGGATCACTGTCATATATGTGGTCCATCATTGACCAAAACATCATTATGTTATGTAGCTTGTGACTTGTAAGAGAAGAAAGTTTTAAACCTGTTGTGTGCATTGTAAGTAATTCTGGTAATAAAATGCAGCTTGAAGATCTCACCTAAAAGACTACTATTCTCTGAATCTTCTTTCTTCATCCTGTATGATCATGTATGTTGGTGAGCTGATGTGATCTTGTCTTACTATGACAAAAAAATTGCTATATACTTGAGGAAGTTATGTCTGAGTTGCTTTACTCTTACAGTTTTGGTGCCCTCTTGGTTATGGAGTACTTGGGAATGGAGGATGATTTAGAAGACCCAGGTTTAAATCCAAGTAGTATCGTTACCCATTTGAGTTCTTTGAGTAAATCATATGAACTCTGTGAGCCCAAGTCTCTTGGCATAACTTGGTAATGCCTATTTCTCAATGTTGTTGTAAGATTAGTGAGATAATAGATATAAAATTCCAATTGCTAGATAAGCATCAGTTTTGGTTATTTATTGAACAGGGAACTCCACAGTAAATTTGTAACCTAAATCAGAAAAATAAAATTATTTAGATCTTATTCATTAGGAGAACTTATTAGTTATTTCACATAGTCATTTACTTTATTAGCATCTTTGGGAATAAATTCAACTGAACTGATACTTATAATAAAAAGTTACTTGTGAAAAAATCTTATAAATGAAATATTGGTAATTGAAATTTTATGAGCATTTATAAGAAGTTGATTTGTATGTTATCTAAGTAATATGTCAAATGAAAAGATTTTTTTCTTAATCTTTGTTTTCTCCTCTTAACTATTTAACCACTTAGGTTCTGAACAGGTTAAGTCTTATACTGAAATATATATGAAAGGACTAATGTTACTTTGCCTACTACCTAGTAAATATTAAATGTTTTAGCCATTATTTTGGAAACTGAATGAAAAAGACCCCAGCTTCTAAAAATACTAAGATAGTGCATTAGTTAGTAAGCTCTCAGATTAGCTTGATGCATAGGTAAATACCTTTTCTTTACTAGTGTTTAATTATAAAGCTTGTCTTAATTACTTTCTTCATCACCAAGATACGATACCTGATACCCACAACTGTTGATTTTGACTCATGTTTTCAGTCCATGGTCTACTGACTCCAAGACAGAAACAGGCATGGCAGAAGTGCCTGGCAGAGGACAGCTGCTCATCCCTTGGCAGCCAGGAAGCAGAGAGAGAAGGGAGGAGCCAGGGAGGGAGATACATCCTTCCAGGTCACCCCACTAGCGACCTGTCTTCTGACCAGGCCTTGTCTTCTAACAGCACACTCAGCCAAGAGTTCCCCAATGGATGAATCCACTAATGAGCCTGGTAGCCCCATGATCCAATCACCTTTCCAAAGCCCCACCCCTGAGCACATGAGGCTTGGAGGGGAGGCATTCCAGAGCTAAACTGTAACAAGCCTAAAATGGTACAGCAGTCAGGAACTACAACCATCAGAGGTCTTTGTGCTTCCAGGCTGGTCCTTTCTCATGTTTTATACATGCAACAGCCAGAGGAATCTTTCTAAAGTACAAATTTGATCATGTTGCTTCTCTTTTTAAAAGTTTTCAGTCCATTCCCATTCCTTTTGGTATTCATTCATTCCCGTGTATTGATTAAGAGGTAGGTAGTATTCTGGGTGGTGAGGACTAGTAGTGAATATCTTTTTAAAAAAATATCTCTTACATATAAACATGCAAATTAAAACCAGATCTGGTCTCATGTAATAGAGAATTATTTCTGAGTTTATAAAACATTGGATTGAGTGCCCAGCAAATTGTAGACATCCAGAGTACTTTACATTCAATGGTGTCTGATGAACAGTGATCATCTCTGCCTCTCTTGGTCCCTTGGGACCTCTTAAGAAGTTTATTTCTTTCTTAAAATGTAGATTTCTTTTTCAGCTAATCAACAACCGGTCTTTTAAGTTATTCTTTGGAAATGCTGCTTCATGGAGTAGAGTCTGTATTTGGGCTGTTTACTCCCACTTTAAATGCCATCCTTATCATGTAGTCTGTGACACTTCTTCACTTACTCTTCCCAGACTGAAAAATCTCCCTGACAGGATAGTTTGTTGTTGCCGTTGTTGTAGTTGTGCTGGGGATTGAACCCAGAGCCTTGTGCTTGCTAGACAAGTGCTCTACACTGAGCCACATGCCCAAGCCTCATCTATGTTTTATCCTTTTTTACAGTACACTTTTCAGAAACACATTTCACTTATTAAAGAAGATAACACTTCTATTTCTCTTGGGTAATTTGCCACTAGAGGGTGCTAGAAATAATGCACTAGGCAGTCTAAAGCCACCACTACTTTTTGGTGGCATGATAGAAGGGCAAAAACCTTTCTTTGAGTCATGTAAAAGACTTTTAAATAGTATTATGACTTAGTCATCATTTGTCTTTTTATTCTTTTAAGTGTTCGGAAAATATCCCTATTAAAATAGTATATTTAAAAGCATACGTTCATTAAACTGTCGAAATTGTCATTCAGAAAACATAATTTTTTATCTGTGTATATCCACTAGGCCTTCTGTACATAAAAGCCTACAATTTTTATGTAAATCCTAGAGGTTAAACGTTTGTGTTATTTTATGTCATAATCAAAAGATGATTGCATATGAAGGTATTGATTATCATAGTCTCCCCAGTGTAGATACAGTATCTATTACTGGTACTGTGTTAGGTCATGTTCTCTAGAAGAGAGCCTGGGCCAGAGATTCAGGTGCAGTTAATTTTTTGCAGGAGGTCTGCAGGAGAGCAAGAGCGAAGGAGGCAGGATGGGGAGAAGTTAAGCCAGGTTCAACCTTTAGCCAGAACTCCTGGGCAGTTTTGGACAGGAGTAAGGAAGCAGGCCTTTTGCCCCTGTGCTAGTCACTGGCTGCAGGCTGCCTGAGTGGAGGTGAGGTAGAGAATGGTGGCGCGTAACTTCCCAGGAGAGAGAGAACCTGAGGCCATTCTCCAGGGACAGGCAGCTGTGGGGCATTAGCACACATAGCAGCTGGCGTATGGGTATACCAGCCTGGAAAGAGGAGCTGGTAGGGCACCCTCAGCATCCCCTACAGAGGGTCATTAACCATGGTAGTTAAGAGGTAGCTATTTAGGTAGGCAAATAACTTGACTGTTAAACAGAAAATGATTTATAAATATGCTTTTTAGTCTTTCCTTACTCTTTGTTTTTCCTGTATTTTTCTTATATTAAGATCTGGTTATTAAATCTGTGGATAGTTATCTGCAAGTTTAGACTTCACAGTAGGACATGGCTTCATTGCAGCTTTTCTTCTTTTCAGCCAGACCTGTTTGATTTTCAGGTAATTTAGGACTAGGGGTAAGAAAGAGCGTATGAATTCCATATTTATCAAACAGAAGCAGTGATTCTTAATTGATTCTTATTAGCAACAGATACCTTAATTGCACCTTGAATTTCAAATATCAAAAAATACATATCTGTAAAACAAAATGTTTCACAAAATTTCATTGAGTTTAAAATAAAAATGAAGAATTCACACCATTTAATGTAACTTTTTAAAGTTAGTAACTATTGTGAAGATTTGTAAAATTATGAAAACCAAATTCTCTTAGTTTCAAAAAATAAGACTGGAGTTGGGCATGGTGGCATGTGTCTGTAATCCCAGCAATCTGGGAGGCTGAAACAGGAGGATCACAAGTCTGAGGCCAGCCTGGGCAATTTAGTGAGACCCTGTCTCAAAAAGTAAACAGTGTTGGAGCTATAACTCATTCATAGACCACCCCTGGGTTTGATCTCCCATACTGCTGGAGAAATAAATAAGAACTGAATCAGTCTTACGAGCTTTGGAGATGTCTCTTGGGTCATCAGTGGTAGGCTGAGCCTATAGCCTCTTCAGAAGGAAAAGCCTTATAATATATAAATAAGCATAAAATATATATAAAGCATGAATTTCTTCATATTTGTATATCTATATATATGCCAATCTGGAATGACTCACCATACTACATAGAAATGAAGCCATAATACATTTTATACAGTTGTATACTCACACACATGCAAACAAATGTGTATTTAAATAAGTAAAAAAAGAATAGTAAGTAAAAATAAGTAAATAAGTAAAAAAAAGTTAGACTGATTAAAAATAGATCACTCTTCTAAAATTAAGGAAAAATTGTGAGCCCATGTTGTATTTAGTTAAATAAACTGATATAAGGAAAAGAAATACAATAAAAACACGAAATTATAAACAGAATATTTTCTGAAAGAGACTCAGGTAGTCCATTTGTTTTAGGTGTAGACATTTATATAAAGTGCTATTACTGTCAACATGGGACACATGCCTGTAAATCTCAACTACTTGGGAAGATGAGGCAGGAGGATCACAAGTTTGAGGTCAGCCTGGGCAACTTTCCAAGACCTGTCTCAAAGCAGAAAACATTTTTAAAAGAGGTGGGCCGGAATGTAACTCACTGGGAGAGTGCTTGTTTAAGATGTGCAAATCCCTGAGTTCAATCCCCAGTAACACACACACACGCACGCACACAGTGTCATCATTCTAGCTTTAATTCAGTTTAAATTTTTAAACTAACCTTGATCATTTGACTCACTTGCTTAACCATTTTAATGGTCAACAACAGCTAAATGCTAGGATCAGAAATACAAATCAGTACATTTTCTCATGGGTGGTAATAGACCCTGAGAAAAGACTTAGCTCATAAGAAGGTTGAAATAAAAATAGTTGAGGAACTACCTATTTTTAATGTGTTCTGAAGCTGCTGTATGTTCAAAAGGAGATTTAGGAAGTTTTCAAAGATAGGAAAATATGAGAAACAAAGAGTGGGGGGAGAGAAAGAGGGAGGAAGGGAGAGAGAGAGAGAAAGAGATGAAAACAAAACAAAAGCCAGGGCTGGGGTTTAGCTCAGTGGTTAAGATGCTTGCCTTGTAAGCACAAGGCCCTGCGTTTGATTCCCCAGCACCAAAAAACAAAACAAAACAAAAGCCAGATTAAAGTGAAATAGGTCTCACAAACATAATTAGATGTTATAATTGAGTCTTATATTTTAATCTGAGGTTAGTAAGATATTAGGCAAAAAAGAAAATTCTTTCATGTATGTAATTGTTTTTGTTTTAATGAAGGAGGCTACATAAATTCATCTAGAACCCTGGCTTCTAAGCATTTTGTACTATTACCCATAGCAAGAAATAGGTATGTTTTTGTATTGCAATTGAGTATATGTGTATACATTATGTGTATGGATATAAATATACCTGTATACTTTTTTCATTAATATTTATATAGTATTTGTTGTGTGCCAGGCCCTATTCTAGATGGTTATATTAGCTTAAGCTTTAATCATCAAACCTTATGATGCAGAAGTTATTACTATCCCTAATAAACAAATTGAGATACAGATATTTCAAGTATTTTATCCAAGGTCACATAGTAAATAATATATCTAGGATTCAAATTCATGCATTCTGGTACCAGAGTACTCAGGGTTTTTTGGTTTTTTATAACCATGCATATATAGGTACACAAACGTGCATGTGTATAGAAAGATAAAAGAGAAATTTCTTGAAATACTTTTACTATATTTGTTTCTATTTCAGTTTTTAAAATGCTTGTTGGACTTGCTAATTGATATCATCAACCACTAATAGGTTGTAGCCCACACTGGAAAAAAAGTTTAGTATACAGAGACTTTTAACAAGCGTTGAAATTATCAAATGGCTCCTATATTATGAGAATTAAATAACAGCCTGAAAATAGCATCTTTGAGAGTAGAAATAGATATTTTTGAAAGCACGTAATTACTTTTTACACAGTTTCTTTAAAAAGTGATACACAAGATTAAGCCTCAACTTACTGAAGTCTTTCTGTGTAGAACCAGGTTACTACTGTCGTCCAAGTAAGGTGTTTTGTTGATCTGTCTGAGCATAGATTTTAAAGTATTTACTGGGATGGACAGTAAGGGATCTTTTCAATCATGAGATTTAATCACATGTTTCACATGAGTCTTTAAAAGTACAAAATTGTGAGTCAGTTTTACCATGGAATTCTATTTGTTCTTTTGTGCAGATTGTGTTGCAGTAACCCTGAAATGAAACTGCTTCTTTAGGAATCCTTTTCAGTGATGGTGGTTATACTCTGGGACATTGATACGTATTACCCTAGTGTTATACCAGTCATATTTGGCGCATGAAGCCACTCAACAAGGATGCCAATTTCCAAGGGCATAATAAGTGAAATTTAGAGTTTCAAGAGTATATTTTTATTGAGTTCCATTTCTGACAACCACTTCAGTTCTATTCCCAAGAAATGAGGTTCTGCAGGGGAAGAGTATGGGCATGAGCAGGTGGATTGATTGTCAGCTAGTGCCCAGGACATATCATATGTGGGAAGATGGACATCTTTCTCTAAGCTAAATTACATGTGAGAAAGGGATGTGACCCAACATTGTAATTAGTTCTTTCATACTGTGGCAGATTACAAAATAGTGACCATATATAGTTGTCACTGTGTGAAGACATTTTCCTATTCTAAAATGGTGTCAGCTAGGTTTCCTGAGTTTACTTTCACCAGAGAATGTAGCCAGGACTCAGATTTAATGTCTGAAGGATTACTTCATGCCAAGCCATTGCTCCTTCCTAGAAGGGAAAGCACCAGCTGTGGCTCTGTACTGTGGGTCTGACTTGCTAGATCCTTTTTCCTAAAGACCAGCTTCAACATTAGGTCAAAACTATGAACTGAGAGGAGGGTATTTGGCAATACTCTACATACCTCTTTCTCTGGTCTTTTCTTGTTTACTTGCTTGCTTATTCATTTTTTTCATGCATTCAGCATTATTTGAATTTCTACAGTCTCCCAACTAATGATACAAAGTGAGTAAAATCAGACATAGTCTATGATTTGTGAAATTCATAGTGTAGACAATGAAGCAATAACATGAAAAATACAAGATTATGTTTCTGATCATGTCTATGATAGAGAAATGCATGGGGTAATGACAGCCTAAAATAGGAGGAATTGCTTGGTCAGAAAACAATGCTTGAACTGAGATATGAAGGAGTTAGTGAGACTTGGGACAAGGAGAGAGAGAAGATAGAAGCCAGATAATCTAGAAACTTGAAGTTATGTTAAAGATTCTCTTTATCATTAAGAGCAATGAGAAATCAGGTGTTTTGAAGCAGAAGGGTTATAATTTTGTCAAGTTAGATGACCACGGAAGACATGTTTATCAGATTTGGAATGAAAGGAAGGTGGGAGGCATAGCTGGAAAGATCGATGACCATGGCACTATTTAACAAAATGGAGTAGTAATAATCTGAAAGGATAAGAGGTTGAATGTTAGCAATGATGATACAATTCTTGAGTTAGTAGAAACTCTCATGACACAGTTAATACTTGTATTTAATCAGAGGAAGTTGATTCAAGTCAATCATTAAAAATAAATAGATATGTATTTTAGAACTTTTTCATTTAAAATGTACAAATATTCAACCCTTGCCAATCTTCAGATACGGAAATAAGACTCTGAGAATAGGTTCATAAACATTTCTTATTTTGCAGAAACCATGCATGTAATGTACCCACTAAAACAAACAATTTGTAATTCTTTAAAGAGGAGTGAGAACTAGACACATTTGAAATCATCTGAATACAAAACCCTTTTAGATTTTCACCATTTCTCCCCAGCCTTTTACAGTTATTTACCCACACCTAATTTTTCAGCAGTTCCTTTTATTTTAAATGTCTTGCTTTTATCTAATCCTTTCAAAGCATTCAACCTAATCTTCTCTTTTCTTTCACATTTACATTTCAACATATATAATATTTAATTATATAATAAGAATAATTTAAACAAGAAGCATAAACATGGCAGGACAACAAGGGCTGGTACAAAACCTGTGAGGGAACTAGTCATCAGAGGTCAGGGTGCAGTGGGCTGTTCACATAGGGGAAGGGAAGCACCAGGCTTCGGAGTTGGCTAAGTGGAAGTCGCTTAGGAGAATTCTTGCTGTTTTACTCTTAGAAGCAGCAGTTCAAGAACAATAGTTTATGTCGTCAGTTTGGTGAGAACTCAGTGTGTCATGGCTAGCAAGCAATAATAATAATCTATATATAAATTTTAAGTAGCATTAATAAGAGTTTGAGTGACAGAAAATAGTAGTCACAAGGTGATTATGCCATTCTGGTCCCAGTGAAAGCACAGTATCTAAGGTGAGCACCTCAAGGAAGGATGTAAACCAAAGAAAGGCCTTCTGAACAGTCCTCCTTAACAATGCTTATGACGCCTTGCTCCAGAATAATGCATGCAAACATATATATTTACAAAGTTTTACGTGCATTTAATTATATTGCATTGTAAATTCATTGCTTTTACAATAATGTACAAGGAAATTTTAAACAACTTGACCTCATTATCATTTTAATTCAAGAATTAAAGGCTACGTCCTGAAGATTTTAATAAATTTATATCTTATAAATTGGGGCTGGGGATTTAGCTCAGTGATTAGAATGCTTGCCTTGCAAGCACAAGGGCCTGAGTTCGATCCCCAGCACCACAAAAAATAAATAAATATATAAATAAATAAATAAAGTGAGAAAATAAGTTTAATTATACCCCCACACAAATTATAGCAACAAGATGGTTTTCACTTGGTGTAAAAAAGAAGTTAAAATTGTGAAGTGTTTTTTGATGTGGCAACATGAATGTCTTGTTTAAAACTTAGTAAATTTTAACTTTTCCTTATTCTGGCAACAACTGCTAAAAACTTGATAATAATGGCACATAGAGTAAGAGTCCAACATTTGGAAAAGCAAGCAGAGAAGTGACCTACTCCAAAGAACCAAAAATTTCTTCATGACACTTTGGTTCATATCCGTAACATGATTTGTCAACTTTGTCCTGTCTACATCAGGCAGGACAGAATTATAAATCTATATTTTGGTTTGAACAGAAATAACCATAAGATATCTGCAGTGTTTGGGGGAAATTTACATAGTTTTTAAAACTAATTTTCTCTTCTGAAATAGCTGCTTGACTAAAAGAGCACACAGGCTTTGGGCAGTATCAACATGGTATCTGTAGGCCATGAATTGAAAGACTTACCTTTTTTATTTGGTCACAGATGTCTGCTAAATTAAGTCAGAAAGTAAGCCCTTCTATCATTTGTTCTTAAAATGTACTTTCCTTCAGTCTCAAAATAAGTAATACTTCTACCGCAAGGTCAGTCAAGCTCTGCAAGACTAATCTGAGAAAACCAGCGAACTTCATGTCCTCTTTTACTCTGGACAAAGTATCTTGAAGAAGCCCTGGCTCTGATGAACTTGATAGGAGACAAGACTTCTGTAAAGGTTACTAGTAGAACATTTGATGCCGCTGCATGTTGATGTAGAAATTAAGGTCATGCTAAGGCATGAAGCTGATCTCTTCACCTCAGCAGCAATTCTAGATGTGCTTCCAAGCATCCATTTTGGAGGCTCCATCCAAGCAGGAAGGATGTTGTTTATCTTTTTTTTTTTTTCTTTTTTGTGCTGGGGATCAAACTCAGGGCCTTGTGCTTGCTAGGCAGGTGCTCTACCACTTGAGCTAAGTCCCCAACCCCTGTTTATCTTTTTTTGACCAAAAGAATTTTCACCATCAGTAGCCTTTGCAATTTCCAAAAGATGTTTTCAGAATAGAATTACTTTAATAACATTAGCACATTCATAATCAGTAAAAGCCAGGAGTTGGTTGCATTTGGAAGCAGTCATCTAGGTGCAAAGTAAAAGAAAATAATATCATCATCAATTCCAGTTTCAGTGGCCTCTCTTAAAGTAGGAAAAATCAGGTAGGGAGTACTTCACTTTCTTCTTGTGCTTCAAGCTATCATCCTGCTTAATGAGGAAAGGTCTCTTCTTTAGGGTCTTTCCAATAATGATTGTGTTTCCCTCTGCCTGGGCAATCTGATAAGCAGCCTTGGGTTATTTTTGTTTGTTTGTTTTGTTTGGAGGGGGGCTAGTGCTGGGGATTGAAGTCGGGGCCTTGTGCTTGCTGGGCAAGCACTGTACCACTTGAGCTAAATCCCCAACCCTAAGCAGCCTTGCGAATGCTTCAGAAACAAGGCTGTTTGGAGGCAGTTGTGTTTTAGTTATACAGCCTACCCTTAAGTAAGATCCTTGTCTGAAATATTTGTTGTTTAGAATGTTGTAAGACACTCCTTGAGTTTTATTGACGTAAGCATTTACTCGCAGTTACAGTGGATAGAAGTACTATTGCTTTGGTGTTAATCATGGCAACTATAAGAGCAAAAATTGAAGATTTGTGAGCTTCATCATAGTTTTTCCCCTGACATTTTTGGATAGATGAATATAATTGTATTGGCAGAATATGTGATTATTAATTTGCATTATTGATAAACTTCTTTCTGGGTATCAGCACATGGCAAGGAGGATGACTGCCTATTATTTGACCTTATAGAGTGGAACATGGCAATAAGGATGCTTTTGTATTATTTGACTGATATACATTAACAACCAGTGCTGCTTTATGGTTATTTGGAGTAAAATATAATATTTTTCAAAGAAACAGGGAAGAAATCAAAGACAAATTTTACTAACCCACAGAACACATCAGCAAGCCTCCTAGCAGTGAGAGGTCTCTAAATCGTATTACTTTAAGATTGGCTTAAGGAGTAAGGCGACTGTTTGATCGTTTTTTAAATATTTAAAGAGTGATTTTATAGAAGAGCAACATTAAGTCCTGAGAGTATAAAAGGACCAACAGAAAAAGATTTCAAATAGGCCTGTTTCCACTCAGTAATAAGGAACATTTTCTGACATTTAGAGTCCCTCATCAATCAAGTGAGTTATTTTGCAAAATTTTTTTGTCTTAGAAGTAGTGGTTGTGGGTCCATTCCACTGTTCAGCACCTCATCTATACTGTGACTTCTGTTTTGTGTCCCGCTCCTCTTCATTTGCTGATAGGTCATTCACTTAAGGGAGGCAGCGGGGGTGCAGCTAAGAGTATGTGCCCAGGATTCAACTGAAAAGCAAATAGGACATCTTGAGCAGTGAGCTAACCTTTTTGCATTTCATTATTTTCATTTGTAAAATGGAGATGGCTGTCCCATTCCTCATAAGGATGTTCTAAGAACTGAACGAGTTAATATATTTCTAAAGTACCTGATGAGTATTGCACTGTTAGGTGCTAACACCCAGAAATCTGTCACATGGTCAGCACCTGTGCTGAACCGCAGAAGTGCAGTGCTAGAAGGAAGCTGAAGAGCCATGTTTCAGTGATGTTGCAGAAGGAATTCCTGCATTTGAAAGGATGGATAGAGTCCATATTTTTAAGTACCATCACATTCTGGAAATTGAATCTGGGGAAGAAGAGTTTAGGGTAGGTCCCTTGCAAGTGTAAGGAACACTAATGCTCAAGGCTGGCTATATAGAACTTTCCTTTCTCCCTGGTTTATAGAAACTGGCTTTCTCTGGTGGAAGACACATATACTTTATTGGACTATTGTCTAGCTTCCTTTCATTGTTGTGGGCAGATATGCTGTTTTTGTTTTCATACTTTAGGTTGATTTTTAGGTTCTGAAATTTGCTGTTTCCTTTTTTGTTCACTTTTGCCTTTCTGAAGTCTCACTGCAGTTATTATACATATTTAGAATGAGATAAGACATACGTTTGTCAACTTTTCCTGTACTCCAGAATGTATTCATCATGTTTTCTGTAGTCTTTTATATTAAATTTATTTTACTATGGCTAAGAATGTGGTCTCTGAAGTCATATTTCTTGTTTTCATATCAGTTCTCCCTTTTGCTTGAATCTCTTGGCCAATTCCTTCTCTATTCTGAACCTGTTGTTCCCTCATCTGTGAATTAGCTTTGCTAAAAGTGCCAGTGTTGCTGGCTGTGGTGAGAATAAGTGAATCATTATGTTGAAAGAGCCTGGCATAGGCAAGCCCTTAACAAGTGTTGGCTCTCCTCCTTGGGATTAGTGCAGTCTAGCATGAAACCATGGCATATCACGTGTCGGTACGAATACAGTTTCCAAAGTAGTGAACTGAATGACATACAGAGTATAAGAGCCCTTCCCATAAAGCTCTCTTATTTTGGCAGGTGGATTATAATAGAATTATGTGCTGAATACTGTAGAGGTTTGAATAGAGGTTGTGAATGGAGTGATCTGGCTCAAAACTCAGGACACTCAATTAAAATATTTAACTTTTTTTCTGGTTTATTTATTTTTTTGTTTTGGTGCTGAGATTGAACTCAGGACCTCATACATGTCAGGCAAGTATTCTACCACTGAGCTCCCCCAAGATTTTAAAGCAACTCATTTCTAAAGTGGAAGTTTGCTTACCCGTTCTAAGAGGCATTGGCATTTTTCAAAGGATTAACTAGAGAATTTATCCTTGTGGGGATGAATTGGGGACCTACCTGTTCCCTCTTACTGTATTTTTGTTAGCCTGCCCTTCCTTCTCTCTCTTCTTTCCACACTTTCTGCCCTACCCCTTTCCTCTAGGGAGATAAATGCAGAAACCTGCTGTGTCCAAGGAGGCACAGTGCCCAGAAGGCTCTAAATCCTCCACATGGTGGAGTGGCAGCACACACAGGAGTGTGCCTGACAGAGCCCTTACTTATGAAAAGTGTGGTGAGGTTGACCCAGTAAGCCAGGAATTGCTGCCCAGGGACATAAAGGGACTTTTGTATATTGCTTGCAATTTAGGATCTTTTAATGTTTATTAAGACTAAAGATTTCCTTTATATAGTGCTAGCTTATGTCACTTTAGGCTTTTTGGTAAGTATAAAGGAATATTTGAGGTACTTCATTTCCTGCATCAATAGCAAATATCTATGTAGATATTTGCATCATATATATATGTGGCGAGAGACAGAGAGAGAGAGGAAGAGAGAGGGAGAGAAAGAGAGGTTTTATCTGATGTCTGAAATGTCCTAGTTGTTCCAGATTTGGATTGTGGTTAGCTGACCATAATAACAGCTAGTTTTCTACAGCTAAAAATATTGAGGAGAAAATAACACTTAAAGAGTAAAAGCATAACATTGCTAGATATGTAAATACTGAGTGCTAGACTTAGAAATGTATGTGATGTAAAGTTGAAGAATTCTTATCGAAGAACCATATGAAACAGTCCCAATGATGTTTTCTTTTAAAGAGTATTTTTTGTACATTATATGAATTTTTACTTCCATAAATTACCACTCTGCCTATGTAGTGTTTTAATCCTTTTTATTTTTCTTTTCTTTTCATTTTCAGCTTATGGAAAAGTATTTCTAGTTCGTAAAATAAGTGGTCATGATACTGGAAAGTTGTATGCTATGAAAGTTTTGAAAAAGGCAACAATCGTTCAGAAGGCCAAAACCACAGAGCATACAAGGACAGAGCGACAAGTCCTGGAGCACATTAGGCAGTCACCATTTTTGGTGACTTTGCACTATGCCTTCCAGACAGAAACCAAGCTTCATCTCATCTTAGGTAGGTGTCAGTTGTTGTCATACTTTTTATGGGACCATTTTCCCCTAGGTTTTGAGTTGGAACTCACTGAAAGGGCAACATACTTCAAACTTAGAAGAAATGAAATTTTTTAATTGTTGTTCTTCTGTTTTCTTGAACATTATGCATTGCTCAGAGTTTGAGACTCTCCAATATGAAGAAGTTTATGTACTTGTATTCCATACTCCATTGTTACCATAAGAAACAGTTGTATCATTGTTCCATTGCAAGGAACTGAATGGTGAAGTGGGCCATGATTTCTACTTTAGGAATTCTCAGGAATGTACATGTTTGGGCTGACAAGGGGACATTTATGGACCCCAATAATGGGAAAAAGTTAATACGGATGAAAAGACTTGTATTCCTAGAGATGCACTTCACTTTGTGTCAGAAAACCTGTATACGAAGGGAGTAGCCACTAATCACTCACCTCTTTGATCACTCCCTTTTCCCACACAGGCACTTTCTGAATCTGTTCCTTTCCCAACTGGACTGTTGTTTGCGATCTTTGGAAAGTCCTCAACATACATTGCCAGATTGCTTTGCAGAAAAGCTGCACCATTTTATGTTCCCTCAAGAAGTAAATGGCAATGCATCTGGTATTATACTTTGCCATCATTGAATATTTCATGGTCCCATGCTAAGATAATTTGTATGTCTGTGTTAGAATTTTCTCCTAAAACTGTAGTGAGGTTTAGAGAAGCTAGAGTTTCACGTCTTGCTCTGAAAGTGTTAACTATTTCTTGAGTGCCTGTAGTATGCCCATGTGTATATTAAGAGTTAGCCATAGTATCAGTGGCCCTCACAGTACTGAAGGATCCTCTCATCTGGAAGCTGCTTGTCCTGAAGTTAAACATTTTATGTAACCTTGAAAATTAAGATTGGGACTTGGGTCTGACTCATTCCGAAGTCTGATTTTTATTGGCCAAATATTGCTGTCTCTATTCTTTTATTAGTAGCAGTACAAACAAATTTTTCATACAAATTTGGCAGTTGTATTAACTACTCTCATTTGGGAAATTATATTTTAATTTCATGATACCTACATTTGCATTCACTTTTTCAGCCACAGAGTTACACTTGAGCCTTATTGTGAAATGCTTACTATCAACTAAAAATCCTAATTATATCTATATATCGGGAAAAATCTTTCCTGTCCTGTCCACATTCATGTTATTACCTGGTTCTAGTAAATAAATATCAGTTGGCCCTTCATTTTTGCCTCCTGTGTATATCTGCTATACATTGTTAACTGACTTTTTTTGCTCTTTATCAGTGATCCATAAATAAATAAATACATACATACATACATACATACATACATACATACATACATACCGAACAGAACAAGAAAACCCAATTCTGTGCCAGCGCAAGAATTCAGTGTGGACCACTTGTTCATTTGGTACCAAGTGGCAGTGCTTTAGAAAGCATGCCCTTCTGCCCACTTAGACTTACTTGACACAATTTCTCTGGACATGTGCATGATAGTTGTTATTTAACTTAAAAGAAGAAAACTTTGCAGAAATTTAGAACAGGACTTTATTATAAATTTTCTCTCTGCTTCAGTTATTGTTTACAGCGTCCTAATGCACAGTGAGTCATTTTTCCTAATACTTTGCTAGACCCTCAGTAACACTTACAGACTTTGGTTTCTTTTCTAAAGAATGACATGTTTTAAAAAGTATTCTATTACCGCAAAAGTAGTGTATATGTATACAGAAGATGTAGAAAATAAAATAAAAACATATTTTCATTACCGAGAGTTTACCTTCTTACAATAGTCCACAACAGAATATGGTTTGACTTGGCATTTTTCACCTTTAGGATAGTGCAAGAGCAATAACACATTCAGTAGAAGTCATACTTCAGATTTTGAATTTTGATCTTTTCCCAGGCTAGTGAAATATAGTTCAGTCTTCTTAATGCTGGGCAGTGGAAATGAGCTGCAGTTCCCAGTTACTGCCACTGTCACAAAGGTCAACAACCGAGACTCTTAGTGGTCTGTGTTGCTAAGCTAGGATGTTCAGTATGTTAGGTATATTAATTGCATTTTCAGCTTATGATGTTCATAACTTACAGTGGGCTCATTGGGACATGACATTGTCATAACTTGAATGTCTTTATGCTAATAGTATTTAACCTACTAGATACTTTCTGTGTGTCTGTGTTCATGTATGGTTTATCAAAATGAGTGTCTGGTACACATTATTTGTAATTAGTTTCTTTTTGATAACGACATCTCCCTTCCCAGCTAATAAATTTTTATTCTATTTAATCCCCAGTTACAGCATTTTTAACTATATAGAGCCAGGCGTGGTGGTGCATGCCTATAATCCCAGCACTTGGGAAGCTGAGGCAGGAGGATGGCTGTAAGTTCGACCTCAGCCTGAACCACAAAGTGAGACCCTGTCTCAAAAAAAAAAAAAAATGTAGCTGTGTAACAAACCACTAAAATTTAGTAGCTTACACAATAATTTATTTTCTCATGATTGCTGGTGTAGCATGGGCTCACCCATGTGGTGGGTGAGTTAGCTGGGTGGTTTTATTCTCAGGCCTGGGAATTGGTGCTAGCTGTTGACTGGGCCATCTCATTTCTCTACAAATGGCTTCTCATCCTCCAGTACCGTAAATCAGCGTCCTCACAGCCTGACAGTCTGAGCACAGCTCTTGAAGACTGTCGAGAGGGCAAAGGTGGAGGTTGCAAGGCCCCCTGGGACTAAGTCCTGGAGCTCACACAGTCTTTTTGCCAGTACCTGAGCAGCCTAGATTCATGTTTTGAGGAGGAACTGCAAAGAATTTGTGGTTGTCATATAATTGTCCTTTACTGTCTATTTTTATTTTTCATTATTTGTTTCTTGGGAGTTTTTTGGGAGGGAGTAGAATCTCACTGTGTTGCCCAGACTGCCCTCGAGCTCGTGCACTCAAGTGATCTTCGTGCCTCAGCCTCCCAGATCCTGGCACTGCAAGAGTGTGCACAGCAGCATCTGACCAACTGGTTTGTGCAAACTGAGAATACTTGCTTGGTTGTGTCACTTTATGGTCTTTTAGCTTATTCTTGCCTCTGCTAAATTCTAATAATTTAGAAGATAGATGTAAAGCCTTGGTAGATGGAAATTAAACATTCTGGGCTGGAATATACCATAGCTGAAATTGTGTATTTCATATAATACCAAATTATAAGAAACCTATTATCTGATTGTTCCCAATTAGTAATGCTAAGGTTATATTTCATAGATGATAGCCTGATCCCTGTATTATAATATTGCTTTTTTTTTTCCTTAGAAGTAAAAGTATTTGCCAAGGTCCTACAATATTTTTTATTATCTGGCAAGGCCACGCGCTTGTCTTTCTTTGCTATTTTGTGGAAGGCTCTTCCTATTGATTTATTTTTCAGTATGAATTTTAGAATCAAATTGTCCAGTTCTGGGAGAAAGAAGCTGGTTAGAGTGTTTTTTTGAGATGGCTTTAAATTAAAAATTAATTTGGGTGAGACTTGACATTTTTATGACACCATTTAGCCTATTCAAGAACATAGTATGTCTTCACATGTTTAAATCTACTTCTGAGACCTCTAGGGATTTTTAACATTTCTTCCTACCCATGTCTCTTGTTAAATTAATCTTTTATATTCTGTCATCTCTGCCATTCTCTTCCATTGTATCTTCTAGTTGAAAGTTGTTAAATTGTGTACTTTAACTTTATATACTGCTAACTTACTCCATTTTCTTACCTTCCCACAGTGCTGATTTTCTGCCATGTTCCTGCTCAGCCTGCTCCATGGCATGTTGTTTGGGGTATTTGCTTTTTCTTTGCCTCTTAATTTTGTGGAAGGAGTAGGTCATGGAGGTCTGCAGTCATTCTTGCCATTTTTTAAGATATTTCGGGAGCAGTAATGGAGTGAAGACCTTGGCTACCACTAGCTCCTCCTGGTATTCATGGCTCCCTATTGACTACTTTTGACAGGGTTTATTCCACTGGTATAAAATGTGCTTGGTTGGCAGAGGCTTCTCTAAATGATAATTATGATAGTAGTATCTTGCGAGATCCTTTCCTGTGACATTTGTTTTTAGCAGCTATTTGTGCACTAGACTAACATTTCTAGAATTTCTTACAGAACTGAGTTTGTGTTTCCATTCATTTATATTCTATCTGCCATCCTCTGAGTCAGTGGGCAGTACTTTTTTCTGACCAGTAAAGAGCCAGGTGGTAAATACTTTAGGCTTTTCAGTGCTTAAGCGCTCTTTGATGATTGACAAAAGACTAAAAGAATAGGCTTGGTGGAGTCCAATAAAATTTTATTCACAGAAACTGGAGTCGACTAGATTTGGCCTCCAAACTATAATTTGTTGAACTCTGCTCTACACCCATTTGTTGTAAATCACGTTTTTGTCTTTTAAAAACTTCTACAGCGTTAAAATCATTTAAGGTTCTGTTCTAATTTGTACCTCATAGCATCATATAGATTTGATAGATTTTTCCTTTATATTTCTAAATCCTGTAACATAGAAACTGCCTCTCCTTTTATAACATTTTCTGTTCTTGTATGTGGTTACAGGTGATACAAAAAATATCTTCTCATTTATCCTTTCTCTCTCCCCTACCAACTCATTTATTTTAACAGTCTTTATTAGTGTTGATTTTGTCAAAACACCAGCTGATCTATGACTGTAATAAACTGTCAAATTAATCAGTAGAATTCATAAGGTATTAAAGAAGCAAATCACAAAGGTGATGCCAAGGATCATTCTCAATCATGAATGCCACCCAGTCTCTTACACTATTCTGTCATCATGAGTCATCCTTTCAATAGAAATTAAAAGGTATTTAAAGCAGTAAAGTTTCACTTTTGATTATTAGTTTCATCTCAAAAATTGCAAAAGTGACGCTGTTTGCTGAGATGGCAAGAATATGGTTCATAATACATTATACTCACTAGTGTGACAGAATAGACAATAACTTCAGGAACTTCTTGCTTTGAAGCAAATCTGAGTAATTCACAAGACAGATGAATAGATGGATGGATGGATGGATGGATGGATGGATGGATGGATGGATAGATACTATCCAAGCTTTGCTATGATTTTAATGAGCTGAAAGGTGCCATCAAAAGAAGAGCCACAACAGAGGGAAGTTCTAAATCAGAGACTCTGAGGTAGAAAAGTTAGATGATTAGATGTCAGAGTTGGTACTAGGAACTGTAGGTGTGTAGAGAGTGAAAGCAGAACAGAGCCGCTTTCCTTGCAGGGAAGAGACGTAGGATTTCCGCCTGTCAGCTCTGCAGCTTTCCCTTCCACCCTCAGTTGGCGTGAGATTTCGTGAGCAGGACCCTGAGGAGGCTCGCTGCTCTCCCCGTGGTTCTCCTTTTGCGCCCTCACCTGCCGGGAGTGCGGTGGAGACTGTTTCTACAGTTCTCAGCAGTACTTCACGCAGTGTTGCCAGAGGATTTCAGCTCCTCCATCATCTAACAGAAGCACAAGGACTGCGGGAAGTGGAGAGATTTCTGGGTTAAGCGAGTCATGTGCAGAAATGTAAGGAGCTGAAACTCTTCTCTACCTGGAAGTAACAATGTGTGTTTCTTTTCAACACAGGGAATTTGTTGTGTTGTTGCTGCTTTAAAACAAGGGCATCTCATCACTCATTTTAATAATGCAAGTAGAAAAAGTTATTGCCAGGATTTACAAGTGACCCTGAGCGCTTATTCTTTTGTTTCGAAATATACCAATGTAAATAGTCTGTCCTTACAAAATACTACTTTTGATTGAAATCAGATGCCCTTTTTACCCTAATGTTAATCCCATCCGTCAACAAAATGTGTCTCCCTAGTTTGACCCGAAATTCATGCCGACATTCTCAGCAGAACTTTGTGGAAGGTTAAACATTTAAATCCTCTTGAACCATGTGTGAGCTTTCCTACTTTCACTGCTTCTCAGACCCACAGCACTCCATCATTGTTCTCCTCTATCTGAGGTGATCTGTCCTACTTCACTTAAACTTTCAGGTCAGCTGTGGCAAACTCAGTTTCTTCCCCTCTCCTTTCTTCTGTACCTTCAAATTCTCTGTCTTGAGACTGCCTATTAGACTGACAAAAATTTGAAATATTGATGCTAACAGAGTTTTTTCTCATGGCATTCATCCACTGTTGGTGTGGGATATAAATGGCTTCAGCCTTTTTGAAGAACGTAGTTATCAAAAACTGGCAGCATTTATCAAAATTTAATATGTGAGTACATTTTGACTGAACCATTTGCTTATTTATTTATTTAGGTGCTGGGGATCAAACTCAAGGCCTTGTCCTTGCTAAGCAAGCGCTCTAACCACTGAGCTAAATCCCCAGCCCCTGAACTGTTTAATTTTAGGAATGAGATCTACCAAGCTGTGCCTGCCTGAGTGAAATATATATATATATATATATATATATATATATATATATATATATATATATATATATAATGTTTTCATTATTGTTCTAGTTATTGTAAGAATGAGACTGTCAATACAAATGAAGGTTGTATGTAGACCAGAAAATCCTAGACTACTATATCCAGACCACAAAGGTGAAGGTGCCAAATATTTCTTACTCTAACACTTAGATTTTGTAGTATGTGTTTACTTTGGTGTCAGGGACCACTTTTGGTGTTTGTCACACATTATCATTTGGATTCCTTCCAAGTAACCCTACAAGGGAATAGATTGTCAGTTCTGTCAAAGGTGCCCAAGGACACATGGCTGCCATGGGAGGAACCACATGACTTCATTTCTGCACACATTTCAGCCCGCATATATTGATTTCTTTGGTATATCAGGAAAAGCAGCTTTATTTTTAATAGCAAAAATAATTACAAACAGGTGTAGTATTTATTTCCAACCTCTCTCAATCCTTTCCAATTCATCCTTTATATTACTAGTCTTCTTACCACATAGTCATGAGTGGGACACACTGCTTGCAGCTCCCAGTGACTTCCATTTATTTAAAGATGTTATCATCTCAATTCCATACTTGAGCTTTCAAATAAATCTCTTCCCAGCTTTAGCTTACCTTTCCACCCCGTTTCCTGCTGTTGTGCTCCAGCCAACCTAAATAATCTGCACACTCCTCTGCAGTTATACATTTTTCTCTCCCTATTCTCTACTTGAGTAATAACTTGAGTTCAACTGTGGGTTTCAGTATTTCCTAGATGCAGGACCCTAGACACTACACTTAATCTCTCAGGCCCTTAGCTATCCCATTTACCTGGAGTTGTTTGGTTTAAATGGAATAATGTATGTAAAGTGCTTATTAGCAAAGTAACAGTGATCCATCAACAGGGGCTTTATTAAAATAAAGCCTGGAAAATGCAAAATGATGCAGGAAATCTTGCACTAGAAAGTAGGAAAGTGCAGTAAGTGAGGGTGACAGGAAAGTTCTTCCTTGTGGAAGAATGCTAACATAGCAAAGGAATGATTGAGAAAATTATCACTTGATGCTAAAATAAGTAATAGTTTGATGAGGAGCAGGATATTTTTACATAGTCTGAATTTATCTTCCCACAATTTGCCAGTTGATTATAAAAGAAGGAAAGCATAGTAACTTTACTGTGGAGAAACATGGCAAACACCACTTGAATGACCGACTGCATTAATGATGTGATCCAAATTCTCATACCAGTGCTGGGGGAAAAATGTCCATAGTTTCTGATATGGTCTAAAAAAGGTAACATTGGGGTGGTGATTTAGCTCAAGTGGTAGAGCGCTTGCATAGCAAGCTCAAGGCCCTGAGTTTGATCCCCAGCACCCAAATAAATAAATAAATAAATAAGGTAACATCATTTCACTGGTATTTGTTCCAGGAATTTATAATGCGTATCTAATCCTGAGAAAACATATAAAAACCACATTGAGGGTTGGTCCACGTGGGCCTGTCCTCTTCAAAGATATCTACATAAAGAAAGACAGTTTCGGAAAAAATATACATGATTTCTAATATATTTTTGTGACCTTGAATTAGATCCTGGTCTAGAGAAAAGTAGCTACAAAGAGCGTTTTTAGGCAGCTGACGAAATTGGAGTAGGGACTATAGATAATAGTGTTTTTAGCATAGTTAAAGGTTCTGATATTGACAATTATATGCAGTTGTATGAGAGAATGTCTTAGGAGATGCCCACTGAAATATTTAGGAGCAGAGGAGCTTTTCTAAGTTTAAAATTGTACCAAGATAAGTTTTTTAAAAAGCAAAAAGTCCTCAAGTAAGACCCCGTGACTTAAGAGAAACTTCTTCCAAAGGGCTTCATTTAGGAGCCACTGTGTGAGGCAGCGAACGGTTTTTGCCAGCCTGCCTAGACTGAAATCCATAAGCAGCTTCACCCCACTCTTCAGGCTTGCTGCTGGAGCCCTGCAGAGCAAGATGACAGAGTATACTTTTTCCAAAACGGTGACATCCAAATTCTGTTGCTTTGTCCAAACCATAGTAGTATATTAAGACAGAGTTATAGATTACTCTTTATTCTTTATGTGCATTATTTCTCACAACTAAACATTTGATGATGTTTGGTCTGCAGGCAATTTGAAGTCCCGCTGTGTGACAAGAACCATGACTGTAGGTCTCTGTTGCCAGATTCAGATCCTTTTGCTTTAACCTCTCAGGAAAAAATTAAAGAGATTTTCACAAGGCTGTAGATATTCCTGCCAAGTCCTTTTTTAAAGAAAAGATCCCTGGTTCCATTACTATAAGACATTAATTACTACTTTTTAAGTTCTGTGCTATAAAATCTGTCAATGATAATTGTAGCTTTGCACATTCTAAAAAAAGGTTTAAATTCATTGTTTACTGTAGCCATTAAATAAAAAACAACAGAAACAACTCAGTATGATACCCATAGAGTATCTACTTTTGACTACTATGACATTCTGATGAGCTTTCTGAAATTTAATTGGGCAAAGCCCCTATTTTAGTAAAATTTTATAACCAAATGTATAGAATTTTTGGCTCTACATCATTTAAATGACAGAAGGACAGAATAGTTGCCTTAAACTAGTTTTCTTGGCTCTCATTAGCAAAGCCAACTGCCCAACAGAGCTGCTTCTACTAAGCAACAGTAAAGCCATATCAGAAGGGGGAAAAGAGCAATTTTCTGATGGCACATGAAATCACTATCTTTGGAGTCAGATGGTTTACATTCATCTAGAACAAGACAAGGATGTCCACTCTCACCACTTATTCAATATAGTTCTGGAAACATTAGCCAGAGCAATGAGACAACAGAAAGAAATAAAAGGAATAAGGATAGAAAAGGAAGAAGTTAATTTATCACTATTTGCAGATGACATGATACTCTATATAGAAGACCTTCAAAACCCCAGCAAAAGACTTCTAGATTTAATAACCAAATTCAGCAGCATAGCTGGGTACAAAGTCAACACTCAAAAATCAATAGCATTCCTGTACACAAATAACAGACTCACTGAAAGAGAAATTATGGAAACAACACCTTTCACAATGGCATCCAAAAAAATCAAGTACCTAGGAATCAATCTAACAAAGGAAGTAAAAGCTCTATACGTAGAAAACTACAGTACTCTGAAAAAGGAGATTGAAGAAGATATCAGAAAATGGAAAGATAGCCCTTGTTCTTGGGTAGGAAGAACCAATATAGTGAAAATGGCCACACTCCCAAAATTGTTATAAGATTTACTGCAGTCCTAATTAAAATACCAATAGCATACCTTACAGAATTAGAGAAAACAATCCTAAAATTCATTTGGAACCAAAAGAAACCTGGAATAGCAAAAGCAGTTCTGGGCAACAAAAGCAAAGCAGGGCCCATCACAATCCCTGACCTGAAATTATATTATGACGTTGCTGTGATAAAAACAGCATAGTACTGGCAAAAAAAAAAAAAAAAACAGACCTGAGAACCAATGGAACAGATTAGAAGATGCAGAAACATGTCCAAACACTCTCATTCACCTTATCTTTGACAAAGGGGCCAAACAACCGCACTGGAAGAATGATAGCCTCTTTAATAAATGGTGCTGGAAAAACTGGCTCTACACATGTTGAAGATTAAAACTAGATCCATATCTTTCCCCATACACTAAGCTAAAATCAAAATGATCAAATATCTAAATGTTCATCATCCTTGATCTTGCACTTAATAAAAAGGTTCACCCCTGGATAATTTATTTAACCTCTTCAAGATTCAATTTCCTCTGTAATTATGCTATTTTCTCTGGCTATTATATTATTTTAATAGCACCTACTTCATAACAGTTTATGAGGATCAATTTATCATACCTAAATAGAACAAGCACAAGACAGTTTTCCTGTAGCTATAGTTATTATTCTTTGTGTAGCCTCAAAAGTAGTGGGCTATGTTAGATTCAGATCTTAAAAGCTAGCCCGAATCCTTGTGTACTATACCACTGGATTCCTTTTTTTCTGGAGTCCTTTCCCACTGTCCTTGACCCTCTGGGTTTATTAAGATGCTGCTTCTGTTTAGACATCAGTCGCCTGGAGTATATATTGAAAGTACCACTCAGTTCCTTTTTATTGATTACCCACAGAGGCAAAAAGCTGAAGGAACATAAATTTAAAAAAACTGAGCAATCTCATGCTATTTCTTAGAGTTTCTCTATAATAAAGAGAATAAAAACAGCATTGGCTTGGGAAAAAAAAAAGCACAAGCTTCCAATTTATGGAAGAAATTGGCAGAGATTTGAGAAGGAATTTCCAGAAACCTAGTAGATACATAATTTTGTCAGAAGTTAAAGTTATTTCAGGTAGATGAGTTGGTATGGATCCAGAGCTTACTAGGCCAATTGTTGTTGTTGTTGTTGTTGTTTTGGTGCTGGGGACCAAACTCAGGGCCTTGTGCTTACGAAGCAAACACTCTAACCTCTGAGCTAAATCCTCAACCCCCACCAGGCAGATTGGACCTTAAACTGTTCTAGCAGTAGGCAGTTTTCACTAAAGTGCTTTATTCAACCTAAGCTTTTTAATACCTCTTTTATATGAAGAAGTATAATGTTTGCTCTTAGTTGGAACAGGGCAGGAGTCTGAAAGTATGGGGGCGGACAGACATCCCTCGAGTTATGAAGCTGAGAAGACTCATCCTCTCAATGTCCATGAGGATCTGGCTGCTCTGCTGTCACTGACCATTGCTGTGTCACTGGTGACTCACCCAGAATCTGCCTGCATTCCTGATTCTGATTGTGTCTTTTAAGAGGATAAAATCTTCCTGTAGCCATCCTCATCTCTCTCCTTGTTCATTTCAGATGATCTTTCCACTTTCATCCTTTTTATTCTCAACACAGCAGCCACAGCCTTCAATCTTACTAAAATGAAAGTCATGTCATATCAGTCTCCTCTCTGGAACCCTCGAAAGCATTCATCTCCTTAAGAATAAATCGGGGGCCTCTGCGCTGCATTGCTCCAAAGACCTCTGCTTACAGAGACTGACAGGGCGACTGCAGGTTGTGGAAAGGGAGATCCTACAAAGAAGGGAATTAGTGAATGTATGGAGAAACAATCTAAGTATCCCACACATTGCCATAGCTGGAAGGCTCAGCAGGTCCTCACCTCAGGGAACATAGAGTTTGGAGTTAAATTCCTCCTAAGGT
>PVJO010018515.1:0-36553 GCA_004026905.1 Hystrix cristata | reverse complement strand
GAGTTAAAGACATCGCATTACAGTTATCCATGCATACCTATGTTTATAGCAGCACAATTCAGGACAGTTAAGTGTTAGAAACAGTCTCTACGTCCACCAGCAGACCAAAGGATAAAGCAAATGTGATATTTGCACACAATGGAGTACTACTCTGCCAGAAAGAATGATAAACTTGAGTCATTCTTAGGAAAATTAATCCACCTTGAGACCATAATGTTAAGTGAAATAAATCAGACACACAAGTTTAAATATTGCATAGTGTCTCTTATATGAGAAGCCCAAACTATAAATAAAAAGCAAAATAAAAGATAATAGGAAGTAGGGAGCTAGATCTTCCTCAAATGGAAAAAGATAAGAGATAGGTGGAGGGGGAGGACAGGAAAGGGAAGCAGATGAAAAAGAGTTCAGATGTATTATGCACGTGTATCAGCTCCACACAATGTAAAAGTTATGCACTACACACAGATACTAATAAAACAAACAAATAAATAAGTGCACGGGACACAAATCAGATATCCAAGCAATCTCCCGGAGCTGCTTCACCAGGGCTTGAGGCCAAGAGAAAGTACCTTTCTCCCCCTCTAGAGGGTTGGTGGGATTCACACCAGAGCTAATTCAAAAAAAATTTCTCTGAGATCTTAAGGTCCTTGTCCTCTCTAACTCTGACTTTAGAAGTGGGGAAGGGGCCATGGGTTGAAACATGGGCACCTCACTCTGAAATGGGGGGCAATGGCCTTACTGTCCCGGGCCCACAGCTGAAGGTGAAATTGAAATTGTGTTTTTGTTTTTCTGGTTGTTTTTTTGGTGCCAGGGTTCAAACTCAGGGCCTTGTGCTTGCTAGGCAAGCACTCTAACCACTGAACTAAATCCCCAGCCTGAAATTGTTTATCTTAACACACTGTTGAATCTTTCTTTCACCCACTGTCAAATTCATTCACGGAAAACCCAAAATTTTGTTCTGCCATATGAAAAAGAAATAAATGGAACATTTGTCAAATTGTCTGTCCTGCTTTCTGAATATAGACTCACATTCAAATTCTGATTCAAAAGTCACAAACTTATATTCATGGCAGGGCGAAGGTGGCCTTCTTTGCCATCCTCTAGCCCCTCTCTTAATGAGAGCTCCTCATAAGATTTTTTTCAGTTGTTCCTTTCTCATAGAATTCATCAGAAAATAAAACAAGACCAGTATTGCTGAGTTTTCCAGAGAACACCAATCATTTGACATCAACCTGCCTGGAGGTGATGTACAACCCCAGGTGTTCTCTTATAGTCCCTCTGGGGACAGATAAAGCTGTCAGAGACTTACTTGGGGTGGGGTTCAAGTTTGCTGGTTTTTTACCTTTTTGTTCTCTGATGACCACTTAATAGTTCTCTTAAAACAAACAAAGAAACAAACAGACAAACAAACAAACCTGGCCAAAAGGCTGAGAAACAGTAACCTCTTTTTCTATACCCTACTTTAATCGCTTCTCGGCCTTTTGGCTAAGATCAAGTGTAGTATCTATACCCTACTTTATTACCATGGCAAAGCTTAGTTAGACATTGCCAATGTAAGTTCATCCTATATAGACTCATGTATTTATTCAAAGCCAGGTGTTAATGGCTTCCTAGAGTCCTGTGATAAACACAAGAAACCACCCAACACTGAAGTTAATTTGAAAGTGGCATAATTTTAGTACTTAGTTGTTCAAAACATAGTTGTTGTCAGAGGATTCCAGAAACTCCTCTATAAGCAGGGATGTTTGTCTCCTCTCTCCTCCTACACACAGTTTAAGTTCAGGTTTGCCAGAGAAGGTTCAGAGGAAGCACTAAACTCTAAGAGATTTGGCTTGACAAACTCCTGGACCGAATTTAATCAGAGACCTTGAATTTTCAAACAATCTAAACTTCTGTAGGCAATTTTTGTAATTATATTGGCACACACATTTTTTCCATTTCAATAATAAAACCACAAAGCTCTTTATGTTCACAGACAAATCTTTTAATAGTAAAAGAAAGACAGTATGCCAATAGAAGCTCAAAAATTCCAATCAGGGGCACGGTTCCCTGACTTTTCAGTCAGTCAGCATGTGTTCCAGGTTGACGCTGGGAGCTCTCCTTTGCCAACTCTCTTCCTCCACTCAAACATATATTTTGTTCCAATGAAAGATGCTTTATCAGCAGAGATACCTCTGCTCTGCTTTGATATTTTGAGCCCAAATGAAAATGACTGATGGCGGTTCCCCGCACACACTGGACTTCCATCTTTAATCTAGATCGGCTGAGAACGTTGGCCTGTGGAGGTAGACTTGGCAAATTCTGTGCCTTGGGTAGTCCATCAGGGCTGGGGGGTGCTCACCACTTCCTAGGAGTTTCTGCCCATGGAACTAATTCAGTACAAGTTTTGTATAAGGAAAGTAGAATTAAAACAACTAAAATAATTTCTGTTCTTCTTGATTACACCAAAACAGACTGAACACTAAGTATGGTTTATAAATTCTAAGTGTATGATCTCAGACGGGCGCCACAAACCATGAATGCCAAGGAAACATAAGTTAAATGTCATAGTCAAAGATACATCAAATTTAATGGTACGTATTTAATGATATGCATAATCGCAGTATTAGCTCAACTAGATGGGAGGAGGTGCAAATCAGCTGCACTGATGACCATAATCTTATTGCAGCCTTAATCGTGTTCCAGCTCCCCAAGAACAAAGAAATAGCCCTTCACTCTTTCCCCCTTCCTTCTACAGGCCAACGCACAGGCTGGGAATGTGAAAGAAAAAAGGTCTCTCTGCACATTTCTTGCTCAAAGGTTCAAATAAGCACACAGAGCTACCAGGAGGGACTCCTTTCATGGCAAAACCTCAGCAACTTGGCATAGCATCAAGGACAATTTGTTAAAATTATGACCTCCGTGAAGATGGGAGTGTTTGTGTTGTGAGATGAGGGAGATTTGGCACGGCAGTGTGAAACAGTCTTGGAAATACACTACAAGTACATACTGGTTAAGTGGTTTGCTTTCCAAAATCTAGTGCCCATGGAAATGAGAATTTTCAGGACTACTGGGTTCCGACAGAAAAAGGCAACATGAATTAGAACAACCCCCCAAACCCACACTTCTTCATTTAATACTTGTATCAGGCAGGCCCTACTCTCTCTCTTTCTTTCTAGAATGTTCATCCACTCAGAGCTGGGTGAGCCAGCAGCAGGGACAAACTATCCACAGAGGTCTGGCTTTGTACGTCCAGTCCTACCCGGCACTGTTTTCCTGACTCTCTTTTGTTTTGATTGGGAGTGGGTGGGTGTAAGAATGTTTACAGCCTGCTCAGGAACTTTGCTTAGTGCCAGATGCACCCAAGAGGAATTTCAGGATGCATTCCAAAACAGGAATACACAAAACTTCCCATCCAACTATAATCATTCAAGAATATGAGAGGAAAATTTCCATCCTATCTGTTATAAACAACCCACAGAGGTTTTTTCCTAAAAGTAAACATGGGTGACACTTCTACTCCTTTATACTGAGAACCTGGTTCTGTTCAAATGACAATCCATAAGGATGAAGTAATACTTCCCCCTACCCATTTTTGAATATTTTATCATTTCCATGAATACTCTTCTTTCTGTAGAGCACATGGCATGTGTTGATCTAATCAAAGGGCTAAACCAGATAGAACATGGGAGGAAGCCTTCTTGTAGACAGATAAAGGTTTTGTCAGATAAAAGAAAGAAGGCCGCCAAAGTGGCTTTCCTGAAATATGAAAATAATGTGTATAATATAGAGTATTATTTACATAGAGAAAAGGTGTTACAGAATAATTAGTCTCAGAATTGGTATACTACGGGATTAAAGATAACTCATTAGAGTTCTATAAAACACATATATTATTAGGAGTAAAATAATAAACTTTGTAAGAAAAGTTCACACATCCAAATAGAACATATGGTTTTCATAGAGGAAATCAATTAAAGACAGCTGTATTTTGAGTAGGTTCTGGAAGGCAGGCTCCTAATGGGTAATTACAGTAGTAAGCCTTCACTCTGCCACTGATTACTACACACATACACGCACTTTGGGAGGTGCTTTGCTTATATGACCCCTAAATATAAAGCTGTATTTGTTAACAAGTCTATATCAACTTCTACTGCAAGACTGGTGTTGGGAGGCAGAAGGGATATTGGTTTGTATCTTATCCAATTCCTACCAGGTGTTTGCTCGGTCTTTTAAAAGCCTTGGGTGGTGGTGAAGGCAGCACAGTGTACAGAACACATTCTGACATCAGAATACATAATATCTTGATTCCTGGTTCTGCTTCTCCCACTGCCCAGAGCTATGACTTTAGGCAAACCAGTTAATGCCTCTGAGACTTGGATTGCTCTTCTATAAGATGAGGGCTGCTCCTTGGCCTCTTGGATTGGACATCAAAGTCAGTGTTACAGGAGGTCATGGCGTCACTGGCTTCATCTTCCACATCTTCCCACGGAAGTAAGTGCTTTTAAAAACATGTCCACAAATTCCTTCACATTCCTTGCTCTAAAAGGTGGAGTCTATTTTGCTCACCTGTATGTTATGACTGACTCAAAGAGCCCATGCTGCAGAGGTGACCTTGTGTGACCTTCAAGGGCAGGTCACAGAGGTAAGAATCCCCCTCGGCAGATGCTTTTGAACCTGAGCTTAATGGATATATGCTAATTATCTTTATAGTATAAACTGTGTCTGTACACAGATCTATATTCCCACCCTGGATTAATGTGGAAGGGAGTCAATTATCCATCAGTTGTGCCATTAGGAAGAACAGAAATGGAACAGAGAGCTATCCATCATAAAACATAACAGAGTCTTCACTTCCCAGAGAATAACCCTGAGGTGATTTCTAGGCAGTGAGGGCACTTGCTGAAAGTTTGAGACCAGCACTGTGTTAGAAAAACAAAAGCGGAAACAACTCACCAATTCCAGACATTGCCGGTGGCCGTAGGCAGCAGCGTAATGTATGCTATTGTAGCCCTCCTTGTCCCGGATGGACGGGCTCGCGCCATTCTGAAGCAGAAACTCTAGGCATCTATAAGTGTGAAGATGAGCAGTCATTTCAGAAAACCTCTCTGGACCAATGGGATGATTAATGTAAGCACACCCTATTTTTTTTTTTTTTTTTTTTTGTGCTGGGGATCAAACTTAGGACCTTGTGCTTGCCAGGCAAGCACTCTAACCACTGAGCTAAATCCCCAGCCCCAGCACACCCTATTATTAAGACTCACAAAACACTTTAAGAGTGTAAGTGTTTCTGTAAAGATTCTGCCACGACAAAGCTTTGTGATGGAAGGTGTGCATGTATGTGGCGTGTGTGTGTGTGTATGTGTGTGTGCACATTTTGTAGGTATTTTTATTTCGGTTTACAATAGCCATTCTCAATTCAGGAAAAGCTTTGGGAGCAAAAATGTAATTCTGGTTTTTTCTTCTCATTTTAAGGTACAGAACATGTCTATCATCAAGATTAATGAATAATAAGATTTAAATCACCACATTCAAAAGTTGAAGTCTTGCGGGGCACAGTGGCACAAGCCTGTAATCCCAGCACTTGGGAGGCTGAGGCAGAAGAATCATCATAAGTTTGAGGCCAGCCTGGGCTACATAGTGAGTTCAAGACCAGCCTGGACTACATAGTAAGATCCTGTCTCATAAACCAACCAATCAACCAAACAAATAGACAAAAAAAGTGGAAGCCTCAAACTTAACAAAGAAGTAGTCAGGGCAGGGGCAGGGATACATGCTCCTGATCCCACCTACTTAGGAGGCTGAGGTAGGAGGCTCTCAAGTTCAAAGCCAGTCTGGGCAACATAATGAGACACTATCTCAAAATAAAATAAAAAGGACTTGAGGTGTTGCTCAGGGGAGGAGTGTTTGCCCAGAATGCCCAAGGCCCTAGGTTCATTCCCCAGTAAAAGAAAATAAAACGTGGTTAGGCCATTGCAAGGGGGCAAACACGACAGAAAGAATATTTTAAATATTACTACTAGAAACTGAGATCCAAAAGTTAGGGAATGAAAATTTAAAATCGAGTAAGAAGAAGCAAAAGAATTTAAGGGTAGTCTAAGTGATAAAAAGATGACAGCGGTGGTAAACGCTTAAAATATTAAGGGAGCAATTCAGAAATTACACACGAAGAAAGACGTTTACACTGCATCCTTAGGAGTATGGCCTAGAATGAAATACTAAATTTTAAAAGCCTTTTTCTGGCTTTTACTTGTAATTTTTCTGAAAGAGCCACCACTTTTGGAATGGGGGAGAGGTAGGAGCTCGCCCCACTTTACTGCAGAGCCCTGGGTGGCTGCACACAGCGCTTGGGGTGGGAGGGAGGAAAGAGGAAGGTGTAGGGCACGGCTCAGGCCCCATCTTGCTACTGCAACAGGAGGAGCTGGCCGGAGCAGAGCTCCCAACTCCAGGCTTGCTTCAGTGATAATGCGATAAACACCTTCTGCACAAAGCCACACTGATTCAATTTCAGATTCAAACTGAGACCCTAAGATTCTAAACATAAGCCTGCACATTAAATGAGACCCTCCCACAGACGGTTTCTATAGTTTACCTATCTTCTGGGATAAGGCAAAAGGAATAAATAAATTCCTAAACTGGTTCTTTAGTTTCTAGAAAACTGATGAGATACACATTTTCTAAATCAAATACCCACTCATCGTGTTGGCCTACAAATGTTCCATCATAAATCAAGCTTTGTTAAAGTCTTGCTGTCACGCAAGCTTGTTAAAGTCTTGGGCATTTGTTCCTTGTAAGGAAGTCCTTTTTCATTTTGGTAATTAAACGTCTCTGGGTGGGATTCCGGTGTGACTCATAAAGTGAATTTGGCTCTTTAAATGAAATGGGTCCATAGGAACAGCACGCTGGTGAACACACTCACCCCAACTTCTGAATGGGCTTAAAAAGCAGCTGATGAATTCAATCTGTGATTTGGAAAATATCTGGAATTGCTCCCAAAGATTACTGAACCCAGAATGCAGCTGAACTGCATAAACAAGCCACAGTATGATTATAGTAACAATGTTCTCCGTACAGTTTCTAAGAAAAAGGAAATTCCATGTTTTAACTGGGAGTCTTACCTTTTCTCCTCCAGGGACCCTGACTAGTAAGTTTGCCACATAAGATGCCCGTCAGACTGGGAGGTTGGGATAAGAGGAGCAGCCCCCCTCCTTTGCCAAAAGGAGCTTGCGGGAACTCCTCTCCCCTTTACTCCCTTGCTCCCCCGTGGAGAGGCCACTGGGCTGCCCAGGGCAAACTCAACTTGCACTTTCCTGGTGAAGTGGCACTTGCTTTTAATGTCATTATTTCAAGATTTGGAGTGTTAGGGCAAACCTTGGCCAGTCTGCTCTCCCCATAGCTGTGTCTCGTGTTCCTGTAACCTGTGGCAAGACCACACACTCTAACCCCCTTCCAGCACGCTCTGGCCACACAGCAGGCAAGGGCCTGGGCAAGGCGGGCTGACCTCAGGGTGGGCACACCCTGCAGGTCACAGGAGAGCAAGTTCTTCTGGCACCTGGAAACCACAGACCTGGGCAGCAGCAGCCACTCTTGCCCCTGTCAGGGGGACACTCAGGAGCCAGAAGGAGGCAGGGCCCAGGGGCCCAGGCAGCTGTCTGCAGGGCACAGGAGGCCTGCGTAAGTTTAGGTGCTAGAGAGAGGGAGGAAGTCGGGGGAAGCACAACTGTGCATGTTGCACCAAAGCCTTAAAACCTTTATTTATAGAATCTGCAAACAGTTACCGAGGTCATAGAAGCCGAGCCCAAGACCCAGAGAAGAGGCTGAATTCATCCCCCGAGGCACAGGGTACACGGCAGAGTCAGAAATGATATTTAAAATCGAAAACTGCTGACCAGTCATCGTGACACTCCACGCAAAGAGGGAAATTTCAGAAACAAATCCTCATGTGACAATAGCATAACTGAAGGAGGCCTGTGAAGAACAGTTTCTTCTCCCTTAAAGGTGAGCCTACATCATTCCCTCAAGGTCCCAAATGAGACCCCGAGAGAGGAAGGCAGCCCACGTGGCAACCCGGAGAGATGGTGCCTTGTTCTTGCTCTCAGAAGAAACTTACAGTGCAGCTTCCTTTTCCTTCAGCTCCCTGGCTCTTTCAAGTTCTTCTGAATTTTCATGGGCATTTCCCAACATGGTCTTACTTCTCAGCATTAGGGAGAGGAAAAAAAAATTCACAATTAATTTTAAACTGAAAAGTTATTCTGGTTTTAATATAATTATATCTCAGTGACTTTTGCCCCAAAGAATGGACACCACTGATTTTCACAGAGGATGTACGTGGTTCTCCGCAAAGTCATTTTCTAAATCTCTTCTCACCCAAGACATCCACCTGGGAAGAAGACTTCCTTAAAACTGCCACCTAGATGTCTGTGGCCAAGAAGTTACTTGAGCCCTCATCCTTCCATAAGCAACCTGAAGCTCTCCAAGGAGAAGGAGGCACCTTGGCTCAAACTTCCCCGAGTCTCACCACACTCCTCACTCCCCCCTTGAAGTTTAGCATCTTACTCACTGGGAGTGGAGTCCCCTCACCCTTCACCTTCCAGAACAACTCGCCACCCAGGAAAGATTCCTTTCATGCTCTCCAAGGATGGAGGACACTTGCTCCCCCATCTCTTCCACCACCATCTTTTCCAAGGGAATAACACAGAGCCTGGTACTCAGAAAGTACTCAATAAATGCTGGTAAAATTAATATCCTGAATTAATTCCCACTGAATTAATGAGCTGGATTAACAACCTGTTACAGAATAATGAAGTCAATTTAATGGGTTGCAGTCTGTGATTTTTTAATGAAGTGGAATTGAAAATACCAGCATGCACTACACATAGGAAATGAAATTAGGTTTTGTGAAATTCTTATTTCTATCTTGCATGCATTCGATTGTGAATGTATGTGCATGATGCAAGATGAATTTCTTACTACGGATCACCATCTAAAATGTCTGAAGGGCCAAGGGTGTAGGGCACATGCTTAGCATCAAAAATAAAAAAATTTAAAGTTCTTGGAGATCACTGATCTACACACACAGGATAGCAGACAATTCAGTAGTTCTCTAAATGAGGGCATCAGAAAGTATTTCCTATGAAGGAGGCCTCGCCTTAAGTCTTTGAGAACAATTCCATGAACTGTGGGGTCCTCCTCCTATCCCTTGAATTGGCTCACCGATTTCTGCTTTGCATTTCTAGCCACCTAGAACTGAAACGCCAAGGGCAACCCATTTCCTCTCTTCCTGCTGCTGAAAGGGCATCCATGCCTAGGTTTGGAACAAAGTCTCTGTCTCAACCATCCCAAGGCTGTGTTCTCAGGCCACTGGGATCCCATACAGGTGGATGCTTTTGACCTATGATGTAGTATATATTGCCAAATACAAGTTTTATGGCAAATGAAGCATTTAAGTGGTAATGATGAAAACTCTGGTGTATCTTGAATAAATAACAAAACATTTTGAATGAACTGAAAACCTGGCCTTGACGGCTCTATCTGGTATTCGACCCAAGGAACACAGGAGAGAAGAAACTGCGTAGTGTCCATGTAAAAATTAAACATTAATCTAACTCCATGGGCCCTAGAGGAGAGAGATATTCACCTGCACTTTCTAGGAGGCAGCACAAAGAAAATCCAGCCGTTCCCTCCCCAGCCCTCCCTCCCCACAGAGCAAATATGGACGATCAAGGTTGTCTTTACTTTCTATCTGCGTCTGAGGCCGCAGCATAGTGCAGAGCTGTCCGTCCCCAGTCATCCGTTTCATTGACGTTGGCCCCTGTAGTCACTAATGTCTCAATACAGTGGAAATGACAGTTCGCAGCTGCATAGTGCAAAGGGGTTCTAGAAAACAAACAGGAATTCATTATCCATTCAGCCTGTGTGCATTGTGGACATGCACACAGGTGGCAAGATTCCTTGGCTGTGGAAAGCTGGCTGTCTGGGTGAGGAGCCCAAGGGATGACCCTTCCTTTGACTCTATCAATCTGAGGTGAGAATGCAAAGATGCAGGCTTCAGACAGGCCAGGCTTGGTGGAGCTAAGCTTTCTTTCCATTCCTGGTGCCTGCCCTGGTTCAGGTCTATGTTACTGCTTTCAAGGACCATTGCCACATCACCCCCATTAAGATCCATCAAGACCATCCTCAGCTTAATCAAGCTTCCATCCAATTTCCAGTTGGTACAAATGAAGAACAGGGTTTTCTACAGTACAATCCCCACATATAGCAACCCTGTCCCGACAGAGTCCCCTCATTGACAAAGGCTTGATTCTTCAGCCTGGAGTTGAAGACCTTCCCAAACGGGTCCCAATTCCTCTCTCAGTGTCTCCTTCCCCTAGACGTACTCATTAGTGTATCCCAACCCAGTGTCCTGAGGTTTTCCGGTCATGTCCACACTTCTTCCCTCTGTGTGCATGTTCTACCTTTCACTCATCGAAACCCTGCTCATAGCGAGGCATGACGGTGCACACCTATAATCCCAGCGCTCTGGGAGGCTGAAGCAGGAGAATCCAAAGTTTGAGCCCACTTAGTGACTAAGTGAGATTCTGTCTCAAATTAAAAAAATAAAACTAAAAAAGGGCTGGAGATGTAGCTCTGTATAAAGGCTCTGGGTTCATTCCCTAGTACCGCCAAAACAACAACAACAGCAACAAGAAATTCTACTCATCTTTCACACTCCAGAAGTTAGTTGTCTTTCTTTTGTCTGAGTTTCTTCTGAGCTTTCACTACGTGTAGCCTTGATTTATGCTATCAGTGTATTGTCTGATCCTCTCCACTGAACACAGCATAGCTCCGCAAGGGCAGGCACGCAGGTTGATGGGAAGAATCGTGCAGGGAATCCAAAGCCCCAGGCTCCTGTCTGGGCAGATCTGCAAGCTGGGCCAAGCCACATCCTCCCTCTGGGCCCCGGTGTCCTCATCCCAACTGGAACATGGACCTGCAAAGAGCTGTTCCCTACAGTCTTTCCCAGTCCTAAACTTCCGTATACATATACAAATCATGCAGGGGCTTTTGGCTGAGAGTTCTCATCTATTACAGAAGGTAACGGGCACCTTGTCTACCCTGGGAGTTGCCATGAGAAGCACCTTAACAGGGCAAGACTGAAGAAATATGAAGTAATTTGTTCTATCTTGCTTATTTTTAGTTCTCACTTATTTAACACTTTTTTGGATATGACTGACTTCAAGGGAATAATAAGCAATACTGGAAAGTAACTGAAGTGCAAGAATTATTTACCAATTTCGAGTACAACTGTTTTATATTTTGTAGTCCATTTATGGGCTTGTTTACTACTTGGCTTTCTCCTCTTCAGTCCCAAAGAAGGACATTCTAAGTATTTCATATCCTGGACTGCCTAGATTTCAATTAGTTGGACTGAAAATCATTAGGCACCAGGCATACGACAGCCCAAAGACAGAGAAAACACCAGTCCTTGTCCTCAGGGGACTCGTGGTCGGGGGAAGGAAGACAAGGAAACAAGGTCTATGAGTGTGGCACGGTGTGAGTTTCAGTATGTGGGAGCCAGGGGAGCACAGAGAGGGGACATTCTCACCACAGTGGCAGGAAGCTGTCACTGACATGAATCTGGAAGGATGAGTAGGAGCCATCTAGGGCAGGCTGATAAGAGAAGAGATGTGAAGCAATTCCAAAGAGCCAGAGTGCCCGGGGAGGGGAGAGGTTGGGAAGCGCGAGGGGAGAGTCACGTGGTGCTTAGCGATGATTTCTGAGAAACACGTGGTTAGGTGACTTTGTCACTGTATGAACACAGACCTGGATAGTATAGCCTACTGCACACCTCGGCTGCATGGGGCCACCATTAGATACGTGGTCAGCACTGACCGAAACCTCACTGCACGTATGCACATGCGTGTGAAAAAAACATGTGTCCATGCACCAGCTAGCATCATGGCACAGCTCAGCTATATGAAGGACCAGAAAGGTAAAAAAGTTACATGGCCTATTTGTGTGTTGTGTGTTTAATGTTGTAAATATGTCTGACAATTTATCCCAAGACAAAATGTCTGATACATATAACAAAATCATCTAATCTTAGGGCCACATGCTGGGGCAGAAGAGCTAAAGTGATCTGGTCTGCTACAAATGCGTTTCCTAAATTAGATCCATGGCAATAAAACAAAATGGACAGAGAAGTGAGACAAGTGGCTCCTCTAAGCAGAAGCCAAGGGAGGAAACGCTTTCTCTGTGGCTGCCTCTGCCTTATGGCCTTCCCTACAGGAGGGGTTTCCGTCAGGGTGGGACCCCAGGGACCACTTCAGTGCCACACACTTCCTCGGCGGACCACTCCCCACCCTTTTATTGAGGCCTTTGAGGGACAGCATCCTGATTACATACCTCCCACACGTGTCCTTTTTATGGAAATCTGCTCCACTGCTCTGCAAGAGTTTTATACATTCCACATTACTAGAAAGACAGAGAAAGCATCATGAAGATGGCGGTGAAGGACAATTATTAGAGCATCTTCAGAAAGACCTGTTTTCTGAAGAGCACAAGCTAGGATGAAATGATAGCTCCAGGTTTCTTTCACATTGTGCTAACAGGAAAGAGTAAGTAATGCCATATGGTAAGAATCTAAAGTTCCTGCCTCAAAGCAAATAAATCAGGTTAAAGAGCTTGGTGGAACAGCTCCAATTCCATGACTAAGGAATTTAATGATTATTACATGATTAAACCCTCCAAGGATGGTCTCATCATTTATCCTAAAATTATCTTTCAAAATCATCCAAAATTTATGAAACATCTTTCAACCTATAGTAACTTCATGTCCCCTTTAAACAATGAGGCACAGAACATGCACATTTCCTTTTATTACAGCAGAAAAAAATTCCTTATGATCACCGTTTTCAACTCGAGATTCCTTAGTGGAACACAAAATAGCGCATTTCCCTGCTTTTGTAATCCAGGTAGATACATGTGCAGAACCAAGGATGGAAATGATGTAATGGAGCACAATGCTCTTTCAAAGCTCTTGTGTCTTTCACAGAAACAATAAATCAGGTGTAGTAGAAAGAGAAGGACCCACTGACATGCATATGTTCTTCTCGAAGGTCACGTAGCTCAATATTAATTCTAATAGGAATTTCAGACATGAATTCAGAACAGCGAGTCTCTGCGTGCTGGGCAGGTCTGATGTTTTTTTAAATGCAGACATAGAGGTAATCATCCATCATTGTTATGAACTTGGGATGCTAAGAAGTGGCCTGGGATGTATTGTTTTATTATAATTTAAATGAGAAAACATGATCTCATTACTGATAAGCCTAAAGGGCTCTCCCCACTCCACACCCACCCTTCATACTACCCTTCTCAGAGAACTAGCTACTCAGTCATAAAATACGAGGACTTTTTAAAGGAGTATGTGTCAGTCAGAATGCCAGTTGGCATGAAGCACCTGTCTCTTACTGCCAACGGCCAAGGATCAAAGGCTGGGGGAGAGCAGAGTTGTGTGGCTAGTGAAGCTCTTTTATTTTGAGGACTGGGGTGGGGGGAGGAGGCCTTTTTAAAGAATAAAAAATTATGACTTTAGGTGTTAAGACTTTAGGATGGACCCATATGAGCCTCCCTGAGTGTCACAGTTAACCCCCCTCTGCTACACGGGCAACACCTCGGCAGTCACACACATGACAGTCAGAGGTGCTGCTGTCCCTGGAGGATGAGGAGATGAACAGCCAACACCTTACCCACCCGAGCTCATCCAGGGGACGCCAGGTGTGGTCAGCGCTTGGCCATACATCAGCAGTTTACTGGTCAGAGCTTTAATCTGACCACTGACCAGAAAAGGACAGTAGCTGATGAAAAGTAACAAAAGGCTCTATTTGCTATAGGCGATGGGCCAAAATTTTTTCTTTGGAAGAACAAAATGCAAGCAATCTGGTGATATTTGGTAGAAATGATTCTTACCCAATTTACTAAGGAAATGGCCTTTGGGTCACAGACAACTTCAGTCAATCAAGATGTACTATGTCACTAAGTCATGAACTCCCAGGATGGCTCAGTACTCACCCTCCTGCGGCAGCAGCATGAAGGCACGTTCTTCCGAATTTATCTGGGGTGTCTATGTCAAAGCCTGCAGACAGCACGTGCTCATTACTAAACAAGGACACTATGCTATACTTTTGTCCTAGTTAAACCACAAGAAACATTGCAGAGACAGAAAAATCAGTTAGTAGGAAAACCAGAAGGCAGGCAACTGTAGTCAGAAAGAGGTTGTCACAGAAACGAACAGTAACTGCTCGAGCTTGGCAATTTCATCGGAAGCACCGCAAAGTCAAGAGGGATTTATTTTCACACTCAGCCCTGGGTGAACCACGGTCCCATTTCTCAATCCCAGGATAGAAATTTATGAGACCAATTTGAGATAAGCAGGGCAGTAGACAGGCAGACAGAACACACGGAGAAAACACGGACATCAGAGGAGAAATCCTAACATGTAGGGAATAGATATTTTCTTAAGCACGTTCCAACCTTTCTGTGGGTCTAAGATCTGGGAAACAGGCTTTCATGCAGGGATTATTTTTAAATGTGCCCAAAACAGTAAAAGCAGGTAAAGCACTTAAAGGGGAAAATATGCCTCTGGGATACGGATGAATTAATTCGTAAATAATCTCCGCCTTGCAGACCTCTTCCACTTTTGAAAGCAAAGGGACTTCTTTTTACTGTATGGGGAGGCTGGTAGAAGCAATGATAAGAAAGGCTAGGGAAGCGCCAAACCAGAAAGAATTTCTTGGTTCCAGAGAGCCTTGCATTAAAAAAACAAAATTAAATCTAGTCGGAGTGGAATCAGTCTTATTGATTTTTCAGTGCCCAGGGAGTAGGGAAGCAACCTGATATCTTCTACCACTGAAATCTAGAGGATTTGGGCTTTTTCTTTTTTGAATAACATTAAACTTTAAGCCGCCACTTTAAGCCTCAAAGCTGTTTTCTTGTTTATGACTTAAACTTCCTACGCTGCCTCTCTTTTGTCCTGGCTCACCCAAGTTTTGACGGAAAATCAGGCACGACTCTCATCCCAGGGGAGGGATACTGGCATTCTGACTGCTTCAACCCCCAGGATCGTCGGGAGCTGTCCCAAGCAGTTAGCTGTGGGACCGCCTCATTCTCCCAACTCAGCAGATGACAAGAAGCACAGGGAGCCGCGCGCTGGACCAGACACCTGAAGCCATGTGACTCGGGTACGGGACACACTAAGCCCATCTCTGGCAAAAGATTCACTTACCTGATGATAACAGCTTTCTGCAGCAGTCAGAGTGGGCATTTAGGGCAGCTAAATGTAAGGGAAACATGCTATGGATTCCACACCTGAGGAGGGAAAAACAGCAGCTCACGGTAACCGGCACATGCAAAAGGCCCCCGCTCCCCCTGCAGTCCTGTGACAAAACCTGTACCCCGCGCAGAGACCCCAAGCAAGGTGATTTTGTAATCCTTCCATTCCATAAATAATGATGCAATTGCGTTAGACCTTAAAATAATAAAACCCTAGCTCTAAACCAGAATTAAAAGCTTATACATGGGAATATATGTTTTAAAGAACACTTGTTTCACATAAAGAGTGACTTTTTAAAATGAATCCCCCTGACTTCCTCTCAACATGGTGATTACACTTCTCACGCATTCGTCCACCTGCTCATCTACTCCACACTTTCTAAGCATCCAATACTGTGCTGGGGGCCAGAGGTTGACAGTTCTGAGCAAGACAAACTCCCCACTGCAAAGTGACCTGCTTTACTCCTTGATTTGATAAAGTTATTGCTGACCTAGTATGTGCCAAGTTACGAGTTAGTTATGAGTTAGTTATGACAATATTATTGAAATGAAAATATAGACGAGAATAAAAACTAATGTTTACGTTTTACAAGTGAAATTTCCTCTTCCTAATAGACTTTTTTTTGAGGGTGCTGGGGATCGAATTCAAGGCCCTGCACTTGCTAGGCAAGCGCTCTACCACTTGAGCTAAATCCCCAACCCCCCTAATAGACTTTTAATGCTGCACATTAGCCTAGACACAAGAACACAGTTAGGACTAATAAGCATTACTTTGCATATGTTCCATAAATGCAGCATATTTTCTGGAACAGCATCACAAAAAGAATCTAGAAGAGGCCTTATTAGACTGACCCTCACCAAGACACATCCCCCGGACCATCCCTTAGGGCCAAGCAGGCAGATCAATAAGACTGATCCCCTCCTCTTCTCCCCCAACTTCTCCTGGAGCAAGGACCTTAACATCTCAACTTAATCGAATAATACATTTCAGATTTAAAAATTCTGCATCACAAGCATGAGGCTGTATCTGTTTACGCCCCGCAGCACCCATTACTCATGTTTCTTCTCTGGCATAAGGTGGCCTGTTCTCAGGTTTCATGCTTCATAAAGAAGTACACATGATTTGAATTTGTTAAGCTTTGGTTACAGGGATTTTATTTGCCATCTCAAAAGTTACAACGTGTGCATGTCTGGAAATATATACACATGCACATATTTCATGGTATTCAGTGTTTTGCAAAACCTGGGTCTGTCAGCAATTAGTTACCACTTTCCTTGGTAAGTTCCGTTGACTGTGTTTCTGTTCCATCTTCCCTGTAAGACTTCTCTCCTTACGTGGAGACTTCCAGGCCAGCATATATAATAGCTGGCATCCATCAAGAGATGCAATTTGCCAGTCTTCCAGGCAGTGTCATGTGGAGAACTGCTTATAATTGCCTCTCTCCTCATTTACAACAAAAATTCTGAAAGCCACTGCATCAGTGATGACCTTGAAGCCCATGGAAAGGACGGGGGACAAGGGGGAGGGGAGGGAAAGCTTTTCTAGGTATGCTATTATTCATATTGTGCCCTCTTGATTCAATACAAACATACCAATTTTAAAAATATGCAACATGTTTTAAAAGCTCCTTACTAAGTGGAATTTTAAGCTAATGTGATTTTACCCAACCATTTTAGTTGGTTTGGAGAATTAAGGCAAAAATGCACGGTTAAATATCTCTGGATTTTTGGAAGAAGAAAATGAATAGGATATTTTCTAGGACACTTTTAAATTCCTAAAAGAATATGACTGAAATCAAAGGCTAGATTTCTTGCGACTGCTTTGAATCTTCCACATTCTTTGAATAATCACATGTATATGTACATATATAAACACACATATATATGTATATGTACATATAATGTATATACATACTATACATAAAATATATAACTTTATACAAAATCATACAAGCAAACAAATTAGAGAAAATAGCATCAAACTCTATAAGTAACCAACCAGGAAAAACAAAAGCATAAGCAATAGTATAACAGCAACAAAGCCATAATATATCCCATAAATTTCACCACCAATACTTCTAATCAACTTACATTAGGTAATTATTTCCTTTTTCCATTGCTTCTTACAAAAGAGAAGACAGGAAAGCTAAAATCACTCTCATTTAAAGTAGTTAGCAAAAATTCCATTTGATGCATTTTTTTTTATTCCAGTTAATAAAAAGTTACCACTTCAGTGTAGGTTTTAGAAATATGCTACTGTAGACTCAAGTATTATAGGTATTTGAACTAGACTATGATACCATGTTTCAAATAATAAGACTAAATAGTAAGATAGGAAAGAAAAGCAGAATCCAGAATCTCTGATCATGTCAGAAATGATTCACAAATTTCAAAATAAGCTACTCCTTTATTGTTATACAATAAGACTGCTTATAAAGGAAAGACTAGACAATCTTTAATGGTAAAATCAAGACTTGGCTGTCTTAGTCAAATAAGAAGCTTCACTCTTGCCTCATCAGATATGTATCAGGGAACCTCAAGAATAAAGAAGCTAAATAACCCTAAAATTAACCATGCATAAGTTACAGGAAAGAGGAGACCAGTTCCAGTTAAACTGCTATGTTATTTGACAAGTCACAAAATTAATGGAAGCCATTTGTATTTAGCTATTTCTAATTTAGCTGTTAGCTGGCATCTCCTACCCAGTTATTTCAGGATAAATGAGGTCTGAAAGACTATCCATGTTGAGAACTATCAGAGGCGAAGGAAGGGCTAAGCGCTCCTCTTGGCATCAGGAGAAACGTCGGTCTCTTCCTACACCCAGTCTTTTCTAGAGCCCTCCCTTTTGACGGCGTGATAAATGACACTAGGATTATGGTGATGAGGTCAGAAATTGGGTCTGAGTCCTAGTTTTGGTACTTGCTATTTGGTCTTTTGCAAGTGAATAATGGTTTCCCTCCTCAGGAAAATAAAGATAATTACAGCATCTATATCACAGTAATTGTAAAGAGACCCTGGTCTAACGCATGCAAAGTGCTAACTAGAGCACCTGGCACATGGAAAACCTTTACCAATGAGGTTCTTATGATCATTACCATTAGCTTAATTCCTAATCAGCAGCCTGTGTGTTTTCAAGTTGTAATCTGCTTGTTCTTCCTTAAAATCAGGTATGTGATTTCTTAGAAGCCAAGAGTGGACTGTGATACACTAGCATTTCTGTTATTTTTCCATCTTTCTAAATCCTTTCCAATACTTTTCACCCAGCTCTTGTAGGGAAGTGGGATTGGCTTAGTTCTGTCCACTAGGTGAGCAGGGATAAGAGTATTTTCCTAAGTGTAGACTAGGATGATGTTATGATTTTTACTTGAATTGTAGGCCCACAACAAAACACCAAGCCTCTCATGAGTTTCATCTATGCTGTCCTACACATTTGTTATGTACCCTAAGTTTCAAGAGGGGTGTAGCTGACATCAGTCAGACCTGGTCCTTGCTATCTCTAGCAGACATTTTCAGTAGATCCTTCTAAGTCCAAACTCTAACACAGTGAGACAGCCCCTACGTTTTCAGTAGATCCTTCTAAGTCCAAACTCTAAGACAGTGAGACAGCCCCTACGTTTTCAGTAGATCCTTCTAAGTCCAAACTCTAACACAGTGAGACAGCCCCTGTGGACCTAGCCACTGCCAGAGCTACGGGTCGTCTAGGATCTCAGTGACCTTCTTTACAGCTCCCTCAAAAGCCAGGCTCTGTCCTGCCCTTGGCTTTCACACATGTTGCTCCCTCTCCCAAAACTCTCTGACCTCCCTCCATAGCTTCTCACCATGTTTCTCCAAGGAGAAGTGCAAACCTGGGGGTCACTGGAAAGAGCTCTGGACTCTTGAGAGTTCCCTGTGAGAATTTTTAAATTGCCCTTTCCTTTTGATAATAATCTAAAACAACCGACTTAAAAGCATATCTGGACTCAGCTGAATGGCCCTGTCATGACCACACAGTACCTCCGCCAGATCTACACACCTGTATTGGTATTTACAATTCCATCGTGCTTGTGCAAGACTGGCATGTGCTAACAAGTAAGGGTAGTCTTACTAGACAAGCAAGCCTCCAATTCCTCTCCCCTTCATTTCCTATTTCCTCTAAATTGTGCCCCCAACAAATGCAAAGACACAGTGTGTGCGCGCGCACACACACGCTCACAATCACTGCCTTATCTTCCTTTAGCTATGCTATCATAGAAAAAAGCAGACATGGCTCATCAAGGCTGGCACAAGGGTCCTCATCTGTGTCCCTTCCAGCACAGCCAATGGAAGGAAAGGCTGCTCGGACCACTGTGCCGTTCCCAAGGCACTGCCGCTCGCTACAGGGTGCGTTTGCACAAAAAGCAAAGCAGTTACAAGGAAAGAAACTTTGTCCTTATTAAATTAATGGGATTTCGAGGAAATTTTAAGTATGTAGTAGGCCATTTATTTTTAACCCCTAAAATGGGTTTAAATTTGGGAAAAAAATCAGAAACTCATGGTTGTTTACCAAAAACTTCCCCAATTAATTCGAGGTTGAAAAAATACCACTGAAAATATTACATATAGCAGGCAGAGGTGGTTCAAAGCCTGGACATTCTGATTTCTGGCTGCGGGAACTGGGAAGGGCCTGCTGAGGCCTAGTATAGGGCTCACCAAACTGAGTGATCCCTTTATACTCACTAAGAGCTCTGGTTCAGGGTAGATTCCTCCCTCTTCTGAAAGGGACCCCAGTGTTGGTCAGTGTGCCTTTCTCTGCAGGTCCTCTGCCTTGTCCTTGGCCCAAGACCTCATCTCTTCTCCCTGAGACTTTGCCACATATTTCCAGCCTGCGTGGCCTCCAGACTATGTGGATGGCTGTCGGTGTAATCTCTTGCACAGGGCCTGCCCTGCCCACTTTGATTTCTATAGCAGCTTCCACATAGCTTGGGATGGAATCCAGTTCCCAGGCAGGACATGCAAGTTCTTTCAGGATGCAGCTCTTCTTTCTCTGACTTTCTGCCTCATTTCTTCCCAACATCAGATTACCCAGCTTTGGAATTGGCTTTCAGCACATTGGTATGTTTGTGTCCTCATAAGGCCGTCCGTTCCTCCTGGATGGTCCTTCCACACTCCCTCTCCCTCTACCCCATGTGGTGCCCACCTGCAAACTTCTACACAGCCCTCCTCCTGCTAACATGTACCTCTTCTGGGAGCCACAGTCTGCTCCCAACTCACAACTCTGCAGTTTGCTCTTGTCCCTCCTGGGCCACCAGACTGTGCACTGGGGTCACTGAGACTAAGCTGATGAGGTGAACAGCCCCACGTTCCATGTCCAGGCAGAAGCCAATGTTGATCCCATGGGGCTTCCCTGGGCCATCTCCATGCCAGCTGGTTCTCAGGGGAGACTTTCTGTTCTGGGCTTTACATGTGACAACAGAATTCCTAACATTCACTGCCCGCAGGTTGTTCTACAAATCCAGTTAGTGTCACCTGCAGTCCCTGGGTCAAAGCTAACTTCTGCATTCAGGTGTTTAAGGTCCTCTTTGGTTCGATCCTATTACATATTAAATAATGAAATAACAGCATTTATTGACAGCTTACTACACACCAGACACTGTTCAAAGTGCGTGTAACACGGACACTGCTCAACAGCCTTCGCCTATGTACTGGCATGAAGAGCCCCACACCTGCCCAGACCTCCCCGAGCTTGGCGAGTGGGGTCCTCAACCCTCCTAACGCACCCAGGAGCAGGTGCATTTCGCCCCATTCCTCATCCGAGGAAGTCAAAGCTCAGAGGAGCTCAAAGGCACACGGGGAGAGGAGCCAGCTGCCGCAAAGCCCTGACTGCTGCTGGTGGGCGGCGGACGGTGAGCGCCCCTCCCGACCTACTTGGCCGTGTCGGCCCCGCTGGTGATGAGGGTGTTGATCAGGAGCTCATGGCCGTATCTGGCCGCCACGTGGAGCGGAGTGTTGCCGTCCTTGTCCACACAGTCGATCTCGCCTCCTGGAAGAAGCAACACGAGCCTCGGGTTATTAGCTTTAGCCTGTGGTTGGAGGCCCAGCGGGCTGGCACAGGATGTCCTGCATTTAGAGTTGCCATGTGGTTCCCTCGTTGTTAGACCAGGGTGGACATTTTGGTAAACATGCAGCAGGCTCCTCCCACCGCAGCTCCTGAGTCCACGGCAGGCTGCATGGTGCTGTAGCTGGGGGAAGCAGGGTTAGCTCTGTGCATTGGGTACAGAGTTTCGGGATGACTGGAAATCGATGGTTGTAATGGCTGCAGAATGTAAATGTAATTATGCCACCGAACTGTTCATTCTCGAACATGGCTACAATGATAAATTTTATGTTATGCATACTTTACTTCAATTAAAAAAAGATTGGCCAGCACATTCTAGTGCAAAAATGTCTTTTCCCCTTTATGATTAAACAGTTTTTGTGGTGATACTTTGAGTCTGTGTAAATATGCAGTTTCCAAGCACTCTTCCCCCCAGTGGTTTTAGCATCTCCAGGGAAGGAGCACTTTGTTCACAAGTGGCCTGAACTCTATCTGTGTGCTTCTACTATCATTTTGATATATGGTTAGGTTTGTTTGAGTCTGTGCGTAATAAAATTTTGTACTAGGCTTGATTTATTTAATTTGTAAAACATTTATTTTTTCCAAAAGTCAAAATTACATTTTCAAAAGCCTCATTCCTAGTTCTTCTACTTCTTTCGTTCTACTTTGTTCTCTTTCCTAGTTCTTCTACTTCGTTAGCACTTCCCACGATAATTATGAGTTTTACTTTATGTTTCTTGTATTTCTCTTTGCAAAAATGCACCCTCCATTACTGTATCCTGGAACTCAGTGTGTACATCTAAGCCCCCCATTTTTGTGCTGCTTTCTTGCTCAGCATAGAGGCTCAAGTTTTGTGCATTCCTGTCCCACTTATTAGGCTGCAACAGTTTGCTATGTTGGGGAACAATGTTGTGACTAACCTCGTGCTGCTTCGTATTTGTCACAATACCTTAGAGCAGTGGTGGCAAACCTATGACATCCGTGTCATTTTTCTTTTAAGACAAAAGATGTTAAAAGACGTTTTAAGACAAAAGATGTATGAGTTGTTTTTTCTAAACTAAAACCTCAGTATTCATGCTTAATTGCAGTGTTGACACTTTGCCATAAATAAGTGGGTTTGGGGTTGCAGTTGGGTGCTCGATCTGTAAAAGGTTTGCCATCACCGCCCTAGAGTAAATGCTTTCAAAGGAGAGTTCTAGGTTAGAGGGTGAAGGAACGTGCGGCTTTGTTATATGTTTTTTTCCCAAATTTCCTGTGTAGGGCTCTAACCAGCCCTGTAGGAGGAAGGCTTCTCTCCAACTGCCTTGTCCAGCTTTTAGCATCTGCCATTTGATGAGCAACTGCTGATATTCCAGGGAGTTTTCATTTGCATTTCTCTTAACTACGAAGAAGCTGGACATGTTTCCGTATATTGAAGCACCATTTATCTTTTTCTATGAACTCTTTCTCATGACTTTTGCCCATTTTTCTAAGTGTGTGTGTGTGTGTGTGTGTGTGTGTGTGTGTGTGTGGTCTTTTATACTTTGATTTTCAATAGCTCTTAAACATTTGGGAGATTGCATTTATCAATAATGCATTTTACAAATATTTTCGCAGGTGTTTATATCCTAATGGTGTTTATATTATAATTTATGGTGTTTATATCCTATAAATTATTAATTTATGGCATTTATAGCCTGTACATTTTTTTGTAATTTATACGTCTTTTATTTTGTTTGGGCTGTAAGTCATTGTTAAAAGACCTCCTCCACATTCTGGTAACAAAGAACACGTGTTCTATACTGGAAGGGTTTTGTTTGTTAGATTGAGACATCTGAGCCATTTGGAGTTTAATTTGGTGATGATGCTTCAGTTGGCTGCCTAAATAAAAGTTCCCTGAATGCCTAAAAGAATCAAAGACCAAGAAAAGGGCTTGAACAATTCACAGAGACAGAAAATAGACTAGTGGTTGCCAGGGGCCAGAGGAGGGAGAAACAGGGAGTGATTGCTAATGGTCTGAGATTTCTTTCTGGGGTGACAGAAATATTCTGGAATTAAGTGGTGATGGTTTGGGCAGCCTTGGGTAAATACTAAAATTCACTGAATTTAAAAATTCACTGCTTTAAAGTGGCAACTTTTATGATGAATTTAAAAATTCACTTCTTTATAGCATAACTTTTATGAATAATATCTAAATTAAAAAGAAAGAACCTAACAAAAGCTACAGAAAAAGAAGAGGAAGTAAACAGAGGTAGGCACCCCCAGGGAGGGGGAAATCAAAGTGGGCACTTGTGCTTCTCTAAGCTAAGAGGCTCTTATACTTTAACAAAACACCTGGCATGTTGGGGCCCAGATGCAAGGGCTCTGTTTCCTGGTTTTCCAAAACAGAGAACAAATCTCTGCATCATTATGGAAAGCTGTACGCTCCTGATTGTTAAAGGGTGCTTTTAGATAGCAGATACTTTAGAATAGATCTCATTAGAAAATTATGCTTTACAAAATAGTCTGCAAACGTCCATCATTTTTTAACTTGTTTTCATTTTGAATTATACTGAGCTAAAGTAAGCAACATTAAATTAAGATATACTATTATACTAATACCACATTGTTCAGTGTGTACATCTAAGCTATACGTAGTTATATATGCCAGAATAAGGCATATAAAATCCTAAGAAATGTAAGTATTATGTAAGTGGCTTTGGAAGCTGAGCATGGTGGTGCACACCTGTAATTCTAGCACTTGAGAAGCTGAGGTAGGAGGATTGCCCTGAGTTTGAAGCCAGCCTGGGCTATATAATGAATTCAAGGCCAGCCTGGACCACAAAGCAAGATCTTGTCTCAAAACAAAACAAAATTAAAAAAAATAAGTAAATAGCTTTGTCAATCTAGAAAGATATTGTACATTTACTTGAAGTAACTTATTTATGAGATAATTTCTCATTGTAGAAAATTTAGAATATTTAGTAAAATACTAAGAAGAAAATGGAAACCACCCATAAATTCATGGATTATCCATGATAGTAATATTTGGAATATTTCCTTCCAGTTGAGTACAAGTATGTATGTGTGTGTGTGTGTGTGCGCGTGCGCACGTGTGTGTGTGTGCATGTGTGTGCACGCATGTATGTATAGAATTTTCCCACAGTTGAGATCATTGTATAGAGAGTTTTGTACCCTGCCTTTTCCTGATATCACATCACAATTAATTCCTATGTCATTAGTTTTTTTCATTAATATAACTATAAATGGGTACAAAGTAAGTCCCTGACTTACAAACATTCAAGTTGTGAACTTCCATAGGTGTACTGTATAAGACTCACTTTGTCGAATACAAATATGCCTTATTCATTCATAAATTGGGGACTTACTATATAATACCAGTATTTAGAGAATTTACTAAGCAACTCCCCAATTACTAGGCATTAAGGCTATTCCCAAATTTTTGCTATTATAATAACATAGGAATGAATATTGTTATGGTTCAGATGTACAGTGTCCCCCAAAAGTGTAGTATGTTTGAGGTGGGAACTGGCCGGAAGAGGTGGTCCCTGGGGTGTGGCCTGGGAGGGTGTATTCTTGTCACCAGTTCCTTCCCTCTCCCTGCTTCCTGGCTCCCATGAAGTGAGCAGCTTTCCTCCACCAGGCCCCTCTGCCAAGCTGTTTCTGCCTTGGAGCCAACTGACAATTGACTGAACCCTTTGAAACATAAGCGAAAATACACCACTCATCTTTAAATTGTAGGTGTTGTGTATTTTGTCTCAGTGATAGGGAACTAATATAAAGATCTTTACTTTCCTTCAGCAACATTTTTAGAAGTAGAACATATGGATCAAAAGTATGATCATTTTTAAGGCTCCTGACAGACACCAGTAAATAGCTCTTGCAAAAGGCTGTGTCCAGTTATACCCCCAACAGCAGTATACTCAGGTACTCTACCAAATTCAAGCCATCAAGAGCCTTCGTAGACCTGGGGAAAGAGGATAATTACTCCCAGGCCAGGCCTACAGCCATTATAAAATCCTCACTCTAACGAATCCTGGTTTGGATCATTACGACCACAAATCCCCAAGATTTATTTTTCCCACAAACAATATTTTTTCTAGCCAGGTGTATTGATAAGACATAGTTAATGAATAAGAATTGTTGCTAAAGTGAAATAATTACTAAAAATGTGTGTTTTGTGAAGAGGGCCTAGGCTTCAGACACTACTATCAGCACAACAGGGTATAAAATGCTTCTCTTGGTGGCTAAAGCTTTCACTGTAGACTTCAACCTGAAAACAATCTGCTGCCAATAAGTTTGTACATGTGGGATTTGCAACTTAATGGCTTTTTTACAAAAAGGTAATCTCTTTTTCACTTTGACCGTGACAGAGAAATATAAGTGGCAATTTGAATCCAAACATTGATCCCTCCTCAAATCTTTGTTTCTGTGGTACAGTAGTTAGTTTTAAAACAAGTTGTCCAAATAAATAGGCCATGATTATTTCTGTGAAAGTAAAGGTAATAATTACATATCTTTACATACACCTTCTTAAATACATAGAACAATCCAGAGTTTCACCAAACTGTCAATAGAAATTGACAGTGGGGGACGGGGATAGGGATGATGGGCGAGCTGTTTCGTGATTTCATCTTAGTGCATGTACTAATCTTATAGTTAAGAAAAATAATAAACCTAGTTATCGTGACTTTCTAGGGACCTCAGAGACAATGCACTAGAATCTGATTTTAGAATTAAGATTGATCCATTTTTGTGATTTGATGGTAGCTTTGGGAACAGGTAGCCATGTGGTCTCCATGACATCCAGGGTGCCCGTGTCTTCTAGGCCTGCCCACCATGGTCTTCCTGATAGCTCCAACCATGGAACTGGTCTGCACAGAAAGGGAGGGGGGTCCTCAGAGTTTGAGAAGCCTTTGCCCTCCACAACACTACCTCACTCCACATCCTTCTCAGCCAAGAGTCACCAAACCTCCTTAAATTGTGCCAGGCTCTCCAGATTTGCCAGCCTGAAGGATACCAAAAATTGGGCAGAGAAAGAGAAGAGTCAAAAAGTTAGAAGGGCAAAATAGATGGTCTGAGCTGATAAAGTTTCTTGTTGTTACCATCACTTCAAAGTCAGTTTAAAATAAAAATACAGATAATTGTCACCCATAGATGCTTCTGTTGTCATCTAAAATATATTTCAGGAAAGTATCATAACTTGGTGGAAAAACTAAAGACAAACTGAATTTTGTTATTTGAAAACACATTTTCTATGAGAGTCAAACTTATAGATGAGGGAGTTTCTATTTTATAATCACTCCACAGACCTTTCCATTTCCATTTGGAAATCTTGAAGACTTGCTTGGAATGCAAGTTAAATATCTGTACTAGTCATTGGAAAGTTGCAAGTTTAATGCTGGAAGCTGATCAGTGGTAATTAGTGAGGAAAACAGATAGGTGTAAGTTTAAAAGCATGCAGAGCATGTCCGAAGGAATAATTAATTAGCATTATCAGAACATTCATCTGAAATTAGTTTTTCATTATGCAAACAAGAATGGTCTTCCTATTAAATTGTCCCAGAAGGACTCTGAGCCAAAAGGTCAGAAATCTCACATGGAGTCACCCTAACCTAGTACTTGATTCTTCCTGTACAAAGTCATTTATTTTTTAAGCGTCTATGAAGAAAATATGACATTCGAACTTTGTGGCTTGCCGGACAGTGCTGAGGCCTGACGCTGGCCTGTGTCTTCTTCCGGTTCCTCCCTTTCTCACTATGACAGTGCAGCTTCAGGCACTATGTGTTTGACCACAGAGGTGTCCTTGTTTACTAACCAAAAGGCAAAAGAGTATTTTAAAATGTTTGTTTTACCAAAGAAGAATGATTCTGGAGAAGAAGATTATCATAAGCGCTAACAGCCTTGCCTGCAGAACAGTCTGGGAACCAGACATGCGCCAGGCACAAAGTCCAGACGCCAAAGCATCTCACAGCACAAACAAATACAAAGATCGTTTCTCAGCGCATCCTCAGTTGTTGGAGTCAGCAGACCAGTGTCCCCACTTGGAGGCACAGCGCAGCTCCTGGGGACGGGGGCATCTGTGTGCTGTGACCCACTCTAGGGACCCACAACAGGCCCCGGGGTAGAGGTCTGGGGTGAGGGAGGATCTCAGCAGCATCCCAGGATGTTTTCCAGAACGAAGCAAACAGACGGGAAGAAAGAAAAGCACTTCCTGTTCTTCCCAGGGCATTTAAAAAAGTGTCCAATGGAAGAACTCACAGTTCCCACATGTGGAATGATGCAAAGAATTGTCAGCATTTTTAACTATCATCGTTCTTCCAGAGAGCATGTGTATAACTCCGGCGTTAAGCTACCTGTGTTCCAATCCCTGACCCTCAATATACTGGCCACGTATGGTGACACCAGCAGCAACTTCTCTGCCTTAGTTTCCCTGTCTTTGAAATGAAGCTAGCAATAGTCCTCTTCTGATAGAGTGGTTGGAAGGATTTCTGTGGGGTATTTGGCTATGCGTCTGGCACAGAGCGAACACTCAATCAATGTTGGCATTACCATTTTGTGTAATAGCCATAACTCCAGCCACTATATTCTCCTCAATTCAGGCCCGCAGACACCACTCACCCACAAGCCAGATCCCAAGCCAGCCAAGAATGAGAAAACTCTGAAACACAGGTCCCTAGGACACACAGGCATGAGATGGGGTCCGTTTCAGGTCTTTCTCCAACTCCAGAGTCCAGCAAGAGTCCAGGGAGGGCAAGCGAGTCCTCCAGCCCATGGCCACCCCTGGGACAGTTGTGAGCACACACACCTGGCAGAGGCTTCACGCGAAGGAGGCGGCAGTGTGGCCGGGCACACAGGATGGAGCAGTAGGGGAAAAGCTGGTCTCTCTCCAACCTCTGCAGCATGAGGCGGCTTTCAGAAGGAACACGGCTTTCTGTACACTGGGCTAAGACCCATTGTTTAAGTTCTCATTAAAATCTTTAAGGTTTTGTTTGTTCTTAAAGGGATAGATATTCTGAAAAGCAGTTGAGAAATTAAGTGGGATAAGGAAAATGCTCAACGGAGAGAGACTAGGGTCACCTTTTCCCTTTATTTGTGTCCAGAACAATAAAAGAAAATGCCCCTTTCAATAAAATGAGTGTCAAGGGAATGATACATACTTCAAATCAGAAATAATAGGTGTTATACAGTTAATTTCCATTTTACCTTCTTTGGCTCACTGGAAACTTGCTAGGATTTCTTTCCCTTACAGTTTCACTGAAATGCATATAAATTTCCTCTGCCTGGCTGCAAATATTTTGCTTTCTAAGCATAATTTTCCTGGCTGGCCTTCCATCCAAATGTCAAATGACTTTTCGGTTTTATGACTTGAGTGCCTAAGACATAACTCAGTGCCACTAACAATTCCAGAGTAGGTCGTCCAAAATTCTTGCAGGTGAGAAAAATACAGATGCAAGAAAATTGACTAACATCTGAGTTTTGAGCAGTAGAAATGTAGGTCACTTAAAAATAGTTTAGGAATTGCCAAATTGACCTGGAACGTCAGGTCAGTTAAGATCTTAACTAAACATGCTGTTGTTTTTTTTTAATTCGTCTCTAAGATTTGCTAACATCAGTTGTGTTGTCAAAGTCAACCTGCTCTCAGGTGCGAGCCAGGGCACACTAACAACAAAGTGGAGGGCACTCCCTAGGACTTTGGCTTCAGTGACCTCCCAGTGATGGTTCAAGTACATGTTTGTGAGCCTGGAAAATTAATACAGTGTGTGACTTTCCCAGTGTCTGTCAAGCCTGTGGTTTTATGATCCTTTCTATCACGTACTTACCTGTCTTTCCTCTGAGTCACCTCCTTTTCCCCGACCCTTGCCCAAGTAACTTAATGAGCTTTAACTTAGTGAATTCTACAATCTAAAAATAACTCAGATTTTCTGCTATAAACACGTGCCACTTCTCTGAATCAGTTTCAGAGCATAAGCCCGGGATCTCAGTGCCCACCTGCTCCTGGCCTGGCTGGGAGCTGGCTAGGAACTGCAGTTTGTGTTCTCCTTGCTAAGGGGGATACCGAAGTAGGTCTGCCCATGAGCTCATTGCAAAGAATGTTGAACGACTGTGCAAATCCACGTTTAGTCACACTCCAAATACAGCAGCGATTTTCACATCCAGACGACAGAGAGCCAACCTCAGACCAAGAAACTGTTCCCAAAAAGACACAATGGGCGCCTCTCTCTTACCATTCTGAATGAGGGTCTGTGACCGTGTAAACCGTCCATGGACCGCTGTCATGTGCAGTGGACTTTTGCCATCTTTACTCTAAAAACACGAGAGAGAGGGAAATCATGAAGGTGCTTGTGAGCTGGGACATTACTCTGCAAGATCCTCGTGGGCACTGCTGACAAAGTCATGAAAACAACACTTTAAATTTTTCTTTTAAATGGTATGTATTACAATCACAAAAAAAGAGATAATGTTGAAAGAAAAGAAGATACAGGACCCCTCAGGTTACGGTATAACATTGCATTCTAAAGAAGCGTAGAAAAGAAGTCTTGTCAAAATGGTTTTTGTGATCCACTGACAAAGGAGTTTCCTGCAAGGTGATTTTTTACAGCTTTTTAAAAGACACACACACTGTGTGAACTTGCATGGTCTTGTCTGATCTGTAGTTGACTATACTGCTATAAACCATCACTGCTCTCAAAACTGATGGGGAACCCTCTGCCGTTCCCGGCATTCCACTTCCACAGAAAGACAAAGTTTCTGGTTGCCCGAAAGAGAGTGCTGGCTTCACTTAACTCATTAGACACCAGAGGATGAAGGCATGTAAGTGTTTAGGAAATCTTCAGCTTCATCATCAGCCGGAAGTGTGTGCTGTGGGTACACAGCTCTCATTATTCATGACAGAAACTGTGGATCTTCCTAACACAGATTAAGCCAAAACATCTACAACCTACAGAATCTGTATATTGATCATTACACCAAAGACCAAGGCCTGCAAACAGAAGTTTGTTCTGAAAATGAGCCCAAAAGGAAATACTGCTGCTGTGTCAGACCGAAAGCATCCTTAGCAGAGAGAAGGTCTAGATCGTGCCCCCAACTTAACAATTGTTCCACTTAACAGTTCTTTGACTTTAAGACAGAGCAAGAGTAGCTCACACTCAGTAGAAACCATACTTCAAATTCTGAAGTTTGATCTTTTCCTGGGCTAGTGACATGTGGTAAGGAACTCTCCTGAGAGGCAGGGTGGCAGCCGTGTGAGCAGGAGGACAAATGGCCAATCTTCTGTCACGACTGTGTCGCGGGCTGGACATTAGGAAGACGAGCTCCCTGCTCTGATCTACACCTGCTGAACTGCAACTGGGGTGAGGGCTCCCCATTTCTAACTCACGCAGTACCCCAACCAGTAAGAGCTGCTGCTTCAGGCTGTGGGCTCAAAGAGCTCATGAAATAATGGGATTTCGACAGACTGATTTTCATGATGTCCTGTAAGTCTCCCCCTTTGAAAAGAGGCAAACAGTTACACATGGTGTGTTCCAAGGGAAGCATTCACCAGAGTGGTAACTGCATCTTAGGTGAAAGACAATTCTCAGGTAGTTGGTCTGGGGAGAAATGATAGGACAGAGTCAATATGATGATAATCTGCACCAGAAAATATTGAGCAAGGAGGATGGAAACACATTAACGCTTGACTGGAAATCATGTTTTTAGAGGAAAAGAGAAGCCATGAAGAGGATGAGGACTCGGCATCATCATTGACCTCCACACTGTGGAGGTTCCTAGAAGCTCAGTCTCCAGAGCTTGCTCTTGGCCGTCACCTTGTACACAGTTCAAATTACCAAAGAGCCTGGGAACAATGCAGGAAGAAGGATTTAAAACATGCCCTTCCAATAACAAAGCAATGACCCCCCAAGAAGGTTAAGGAGAGAGGAGAGAAATTTCAAAGTTGACACTGACTTGTCCCTAGGTGGAGCTATTTCTTTGAATTTTGCTTCAGTATTTTCTCTTAAATTTAATACGAAAATGTAATTATCACTTACAGTATTCAGGAAATACCTTCATAAACATTTAAGCACTTTGCCATCCCTGCAAAAGAGCTTTAAGGCTTTATGGAGGAGTAAAGCTACCAACTTGGTTGCTCTCTGAGCTGCAGTCAGACAACCAAAGCAGAGTAACTCTTTCTCCTATAGAGTGTACTTTGCAAAGTTGGTCCCATTCCAAGGACAGTAAACACCATGCTTGCTCCCTGGACATGTCTGTAACTCTAGTAAAGGGACAAATAAACAGAGATCTCCAAAGTTGGTAAAATGCAAAGCTTGACTCTAAGGTCAGGGGTGATGATCGCTTCGGATCTATCCTTGCAAACCTTTACCTGGGCTCATCTATTACTCAGTCTAGGCCAGTAGAGGCAAACCTACGGCATGTGTGCTGCAGCAGGCACGCAGAGCCCTCTCTGCTGGCCGCAAGCCAAGTCACCCCAGTGTGCCAAAAGTGACTTTCACCTTTCAGTGAAAAGCTCTTTGTACCACTGAAAGCTCTGTTACTGTGTTTTTCTTTTAAGAGAAAAGATCTTAATGTCTGAGTTGGTTTCCTAAACTAAAACCTTAGTATTTGGGTTTAATTGCAGTGTTGGCACTTTGCAATAAGTAAGTGGGTTTTGGGTTAGAGTTTGGGCACTCGGTTGGTCTCTAAAAGGTTCGCCATCTTTGGTCTGGGTCATGTCAGAATTTTTTGTCACAGGGCTACAGGTGGCAGAGGCGGGGAAGATGAAAACAGCAACATTAAGAATATCACTGCAGTCATTTGGGGCAGCTGTATTCGTACAAAACTAGGAAAGAGGGAGCTCATTACTACAGAAATCCATTGAAAATCAATGAAGTTCTAAAAGATAATACATTCTCTTCAGCCTTTAAAGCGAGAGCTCCGGGTATTTGGATTGAGATCCAGGATCCTACTGAGTCTCATTATCTGCCTGCGAGACTTTTCATGCAGGGAATGTGGCTGGCACCGCTTGCTGCCCCTAGAACTTCAGACGTGGGTACGACATTCCCTGACCTCTTCCTCGAGACCACGTGTTCGATTGCCGCATTTGTTCAAGGCTTTGTTTTTCTTTTTTTACAAAAATGTTTCTTCATTTCTAGTCTCCCTGAAATTTCCTAGATATGCTTTCCCATTTGATTTGGGACTTCAAAGATTTTGAGAATTTATTTAAGCAGGAAGCTCCTCTGTTGATTTGGATATGGTTAAGCCCTATGCTGTAAAGAAAACCTACAGAAAATTAAGAACGTTTAGTGACAGTTATTAATAACTTTTCAGGGCAAAACTCGACACTGTCCAAGAAAAATTAATCCTTGAACTAAAGAGAGTGTTTCAATGTTCTTAACTACTGTTTTCCTCAGAAATCCATCCACTCTTTTCTTCTCTTCCCAATGCCTTCTTTCCTCACCCTCCAACATCCCACAAACCTTCTCTAAACCTGGACACTGCTACTTTCTTGGGACATGGAAGTATGATGTTCTCTGTGGCATGGAGCCCTCAAAGTCACACTGGACAGCAACAGAGCTTCTGTGCACAACACCGAGGCCAGAGGGGGTTGGTTTTTAACAGTTCTAAATACCAAAGATGGTACATAGTTGACATCCTCTCCAGAGTGCCATGCGCCACGTGCCCATCACTGCACATTCTCACCTATTCCAGTCTGCCCTTCAACTTGTACAACACAACCCACTCTGTAACTTGGTTCTGGTACACAGAGGGAAGGGGAGCAGCCCGCACCTGCAGACATGTAATAGGGTCCAATGTTCTAAGGACCCATGGACAGAAAAGGATTGCGACCACAGGCAGGCTACATGTTAATGACCAGGAGGCAGACGACCTGGCTACAGCACTTTCTGAGTCTATGTCTCATCCAGCATGGTGTATAGGGTCGAGTGCCTCTAACCCCTACTTCAAAGGCTTGCAAAAATAGCCTTCAGTGGTTAAAGTGCTTGCCTGCCAAGCACAAGGCCCTGAGTTCGATCCCCAGTACCAAAAAAAAAGAAAAGAAAAGAAAAGAAATGCCTTGAAATGCCATGGAGATTGCAATGAGGTCTGTAATTACAGATGAACCTGCAATGATTTGTTTGATAAAGTACTGTGTTTTTATTGCTTTATCACAGTTAAATTAATATTGCCAAGTCAAAGACAGGGCCATGGTCAAGCTCAGTAAAGTGAGGAACTGTAAAGTGTCTCCACAACATTTATACTCCTCCTCCTTCCATCTACCTGGTAACTGTTCATGAAGACACTTTTTCAGTGTTTTTTGAGAATAGAGGAAAACAAAGCAAATGGATACTGGCTGCATTCCAGTGTGCTATTTTGCTCAAACTTCGAGGACTCTAAACAAACACCAATTGTTTCGCCTCTACAAACATTTTTAAAACCCATGGAACAATGTGGTGCTGAGCGATAACAACTTTAATTAGAAAGCTCCCTCCAGAGTAGGACAGGATGGCTCTGTGGAAACAGGAGATGGTCTGTGTATCCTGGGTGCATCTGGAATTACTAAGAAGGATTCGGAGGGAATTAGCAACCAGGGCAGGAAGATAGAGCGGAGGAAGACAGCTAACTGCACTCAAGCACCTCCCTTAGGCTGATTACATCATGCACAGACTCAATCTCAGGCTTCAAAATGCCACTACTTGTATTCTACTTATGATTAGCAGCACAAGGGGAATGTTAAATATTAAAATCAAGTAAATATGCATTTCAAGTCCATTTTGTGGGAAAGAAAAGAAGGCTGCCATAAACCGATGTGCCGTACATGGTTGAGTGTCTTGTCCATTCTGAACTGTTCCTAACTGGAAGCAGCAGGTTGTTGGGGCTGTAAAGCAGCCTTTTAGCTTCAGGCTCCAGGCACCCTGAGAGTATCAGGAACAAGCTCTGCAGAGGAAATGAGCTCATTAAGTGGAGCTGTTGGAGTGAGCTACTCTCTTCAACTTCAATAATGCCCCTTTCTCTGCAGGATCCACAGCACTCGCCTCCCACAGCAAGACGGCAAGTCGGACGTCCACCATCCTGGAGTTGCTGAGGGTTTGTGCTTCGCCATCGTGCCCTGTGACTCCAACCCACACAGACTCTTTCCCACCTTGCACTACAGTTCCTTGGTCTTTCAGTTCCACGTTCCCAAAGACCTTCCTCTTCCCTCTTCTTGGGACCTAGTATGTGGAACTCTGAAACTCTCTTCATTCATCCTTCTTTTCCATTTCTGCCTGCCGGGTACCTCCATGGCGATACCTCCCACCTTCATTTCCTCTCTGCCCTTCTCTAACTCTTCCTGCTTCATCCCTTGGTCCAGTTCTTCCTCCTCTTGACCGTAAGAGCAGCGAGTCCCTGCAGTCTCCTCCCCTTCCCTGCCTACACTATTATGTGCCCCCTCCTTGGGTGATGCCATCCTTTCCCGCAGTGCGAATGAGGCAAATGCCATCTTCCATCCCCTGCTGCTATTCCGTGCTAGAGTGCCACACTTTCCACTGCTGCCTGCCTGTGCCAAAGGCTCCTGACAACTAAATTCATGGGTTTACCTCCTAAGCCTACTCTTCCTCCTGACTCTCCATCTTGATGAATGTTAGCAATAATACTTATCAAGTGCTTGCCATGTGTCAGCCACTGTTCTATGGGATTTAGGTGCAATAATTCATTTAGTTCGACAAGGATTTTACGAAGAAGGTGTCATTATTTCCCTAATTTTACAGATAAATGCACTGAGATACACAGAGAGGTTGCTTATGACTAGCCGTGATTCATGGTGAAGGCCAGGACCGGAATCTCAACAGTCTGGCCCAGAATGAACCACTTTGCCCTCCTGCTTCTCTCAGCTGGATTTCAGTCCTTACAGCCACCCCAGCTCCTCCACCCTGCCCTGCAAGTCCTGCAAGTCCCCGATTTTCTTTCTGCAAAGCCTCTTTTTTCGGCAGCTCCTCCAGGCCCTAGTGCCCTGGCCTCCTTATCTCGTACCCTGATTAATTTTATTGACTTTCAATTATCCTCAAGTCAACCCCTCTCTAAGAGGGCCACTACACCTCCAATAGAAAATAGATGGTTTTTTATGTTTTAAAAAAACTGGGGTTTTTTTGATATAAAAATAACTCATGCCCGGGTCATTGGATATAAAAATAACTTGTGCTACTCAAATACCTCACCTTTGACAAAGAAGCCAAACACCCTCACTGGAAGAAGGATAGCCTATTTAGCAAATGGTGCTGGAAAAACTGGCTAACTACATGTCGAAAATTAAAACTAGATATATGTCTCTCACCATGTACTAAACTCAAATCAAAGTGGATCAAAGATCTAAACATTAAAACAGAAACATTAAATTTACTGGAGAATAGAATAGGAAGAACCCTCGAAGACATAGGTGTAGGAAAAAAATTTATGAACAGAACCCAGACTGCACAGGAAATAATACAAAGAATCAGTGCTTGGGACCACATCCTATTAAAAAGCTTTTGCACAGCAAAAGAAATCACCAATAGAGCAGGGCGAAAACCCACAGACTGGGAAAAAATTTTTGCTAGCTATTCATCAGACAAAGGTCTAACATCTAGAATATACAAAGAACTCAAAAAATTTAAACCTCCCAAATTTAAAGACCCAATCCAAAAATGGGCAACTGAAATGAATAAACATTTCTCACATGAAGAAATAAAAATGGCAAATAAATATATGAAGAAATGTTCAACATCACTAGTCATTCGAGAAATGCAAATCAAAACAACATTAAGATTCCACCTCACTGCAGAAAGAACTGCGTATATGGAAAAATCAACCAATAACAAATGCTGGCGGGGCTGTGGGGAAAAAGGAACACTCCTACACTGTTGGTGGGAATGTAGACTGGTCCAGCCACTGTGGAAATCAATATGGAGATTCCTCAAAAAACTACAACTGGAGGTTCCATTTGACCCAGCTATTCCCCTACTGAGGATCTTCCCGGAAGAATTAAAATCGTCATACCACAAGGATGTATGCACCACCATGTTCATAGCAACACAATTTGTAACAGCTAAGTCTTGGAAACAACCTAAATGCCCAACAACCAACGAATGGCTGAAGAAGATGTGGTTTTTCTACACAATGGAGTACTACACTGCCATAAAAAAGGACAAACTAGAGTCATTCATATATAAATGGATGTTCCTTGAGAACATACTCTTAAGTGAAATAAATCAGACACTCATGAGCACACATCGAATTGTTTCT
>PVJO010018514.1:0-36481 GCA_004026905.1 Hystrix cristata | reverse complement strand
GTAAAGGAATCTTGAAAGCTTAATGCTGTATGTTACAAAATGCTTTAAGAAGATTTTTAATGAAAAATACCTTCTTCATATCATTCGATATGGCACAATCAGAACAATTCTTTTTTTCTTCTAAGGAGAGACTAAAACAACATCCAATACAACAGAAAATTAAGGAAATCTGTCAAAGACTGCTAAGGACAGCCAAGAGACCATTTCAACTGAAGAAGTATACATCTTTCACTGGCCTGATTTGTAGCTTTTCTTGCCAGTACAGTGAAATACGTCAAGCAGACATTTTGGAGAGGTGCAGGTGAGGCTGTGAGCAGGCTGGCGAGTCCGGTGAATGGCTGGGCCCTGCGGTGGGCAGTGCTCACATCTCCACTCTTCCCTTTCCATCCTTCCTTCATTCCCCTCTCTCTCTGTCTCTGTCTGTGTCTCTCTCCCTCCCTCTACTCCTCTCCTTTCTTTTTATTTGAGGTACTGGTCTTGAAACCAGGTCCTCCTGCATGCTAGGAAAATGCTCTACCACTGAGCTATGTTCCCAACCCTTAATTATTTTTATTTTGAGATGCAGTCTTATTAAGTGACCTAAGCTGTCCTCAAACCTTGCATCCTTCTTTCTCAGCCGACTGAGTAGCTGCGATCACTGGCATAGGGCAGTTCTACTCAAAGTCTTTCAAATAGTAAAGAAAATAAAGAAATGAGAATGATAAAAGTAAAAACAAACTAGGACTAAACTGATGTGAGTAACTGGATAGATATAGATGAAAAGAGAACTATTAAATCATAAGATAAGCCAGTAATTTGCAAAAAGTGTAGTAACTATGTACAATAAGAATGAAGTGCGTAAAAATATACATACAGGACTTGTGATAAACAGGCATAAAAGAGTCCTCTCTTATATGAGGGGGGGTGCCGGGGATCGAACTCAGGGCCGTGTGTTTGATAGACAAGCACTCTGACCACTGAGCTAAATCCCCAGCATGACTGACTTTATGAGAAAGTCCGACATAAGTTTAACAGGAAGAACTGAAAGGGAACGAGGAGAATGAGGTATAACCATGAGTCAAAGAGATGGTGAAGGATAATTATATTCTACCGCTAAAACACATCAGAGATTGTGTGACTTAGCGAGCACTTATTTCTGAGATAAATTGTTGATACACACTTTTGTCTGTTGTTGTTAGTCTTCCTGAGACAGCAGTTCTGAGGTGCAGGCGCTGCAGGCTGATTTCTCTTGATTTCCTGATGTGAGCGCCTCAGTCTTCATGCCGAGTCCTCGCTCGGCTCTTTCTTTGGGTGCGCGGTCCCTGCGGCCCTTCCCTGTAAGGGCTGCGGTTCTCTTTGACGAGCACGCCACCATCATGGTACTAGCCCAGTATCTTCTGAAAACCCTGTCTGTAAATAAAGTCGTATTGATCATTAGGGCTTCAACATACAAAGTTTGGCAGACAAAACTCAGTCCATAAAAATCTCGTCAAATTTCTTTATAAAAATGAAACTATAGTATCAAGAAGCCCTGCGTAAGCGTGTAACAAGACGGTAATTTATCATCAAACATGGGATCTTTTTTAAGTATCAGTTGAAGCACAAGGCCCTGAGTTCAATCCCCTGCACCACAAAAAAAAAAAAAAAAAAAGAGTGTGTTAGTTAAGTATCAGTTGGGCTCCAGCAAAAGCAAAGCTTTTTAGCTATGTGTACAATTGAAATTAAGCAATGCAATATTTACAAAAAATAAGCTAAAATAAATTTACAGAAAGTGGAAAAGAAGAAATAACATAAATACTATCCAAATGAAAGCTCATGAAGTGGTGTTCTACCAAAGTAGAAATTTGAAAGGTGAATAAATATATATCACATATAAAAATGGCATTTCACCTATATAAATAATTAATCCTGCAGAAATATAAAACTGTATTTAATGATATTATATATTATATACAATACTATGTTTATATATATAAATATAAATATATGGCCAAATATTGGTAGACCTGAAAGAAAAAATAAATCCACAACCCTAATGGAAGCTTTTAGTTACTGATGAAATAAGTACATAGCTATTCTGAGATAAAGTGCAAACTGAGAAAGGCAGAATCCACCAATTAATTTCCATACACAGGATATGGGTGCAATAACACCAAAGTAGACATTCTCTTCAAAACCATATATGGAATTTTGTGGAAATGACCAGATGCTAACACATTTTGGCAACACTAAAAGAGTGAATTTATAGGTAATATATTCTCTGAATAAATTGCCATTAACCTGGAGACAAATTCCCTTATGTCTACAAATAAATATACTTCTGAACTTAAAAATGGGTCAAAAAAGAAAAACCACAGTGGCAATTAGAAACAATTTTAAGCAGAAATATCATGAAAATTCTGTAAATCAGACCTCTATTCTGTAACAAAGACATCTTTAAAGGAAAAAAAAAATGAACATCCAATGAAACATATTAGTATAGAAGAATGGATAAAAATTAAAGAGCACTTTTAGAAAAATTTTGAAAAGCATCATAAACCAAGTATGTAGTAATAAAAGAAGGAAAATCAGAAAATCATTTATAAATTAGAAAGCAAGAAACACATTTACTGTCAGGAGCTGTCATGATTATGTATACGAGACATCAAAAACTATATTAAATTGTTGAAAAAAATACAATAATTAGCAATCTTTCCAGGAAAAATCTTCAGTACACAAAAACATTTGTTACCCGACACAAGTAATAGTGATTGAAAAAAAAAAATTAACGAAATAATATTTATAATAACAGAAAATAGTCTAGGGTCAATTCTAACAAAATGTGCACCAGAATTCTATGCAAAATACATAAAATAATGAAAGAAAGAAAAACCAAATAAATACATGCTGATCTCTGCAACGATTATAACTCTTCACTTTCACTCAGCTACAAGTACAAAGTGACACAAATCGAAATCCCTGTGAGTTTTATTTAGGAGATTCACAAATTCCAAGTTTAAGAGGCAACGGAAATGGTTAGTCAGATTCAAGATTGAAAGAATTAGGTAAGAAAAAGGTTCCACTTGATGTTAAAACTTGGTAGAAAACATAGAATTGTTTATTTCACTAGAAACAACAATTAGCAAGTAGAACAGAACCTGGTACTCCTGTGCGAGAACTGATTTACAACAGCATCATAGAGACAAGCCCGGGGAGAGGACACATCCTTTTAAGAATGCAGCTGGAAAAATTGGATTTTCACATGCAATGTATGGGTCTTCCGGCAGAGCATCTCCAAATTTCCACACGAGATGCACTGTAGGTATTATAAGAAAGACTCCACCAAAAAAACCCCTGGAAGCGAGGCAAGGAAAAGATCATCATGCACTATGAATCGAAGGGAAGGAGTTCTTAAATGTAATAAGATTGATATTTATAGTACAGTTTTATTTTCTGAAAAGTAGGGAAAGACAGTGAACTGAGATATATCAAAATTCCATTGTTTTCTATCAAATGTATTTTTAGAATTATTGTTTTGTATGTATTCAATAGTTATTAAAAATAAGTGCCATGTGATCCAGTGCTTTTAAGAATTTTGAAAGCTAATTTGTGAAATTCTCAAACAAGAGCTCTCTGGAGTTCTGAGTCCAAGGTCAACAACGGTAACATGCAATGGTCCCTCTTCAGGTGGAGAAAGGTACAAGATCATTTTAATTTGAAGATTTCAGTGGAGCTTGTCTTCTCCGGAATTATCAAAGCTAAATGTCAAAGAAGGAACAAAAGTGATGTCGATGGCAATTAGGAGATTTTCTTGAGGGAAACGGTAAGAAATCAATTAGTGTATTTCTAACATTACAAGTGATCTGAGCTATTCATAGGAATAGCTGCTGCTCCAGACAAAGAAAGCAAACGGTAAGTGCCTATGTCTCGAAAGGTAAGATGAATGATCACTTAACCAGGAAATTCTTCTCTCTGTCCTAGCTGTGATGGGGTAAAGGGGCAGAAAGTATTCACTGTCTTCAAGCAATTTTCTACCTTCTGGCCATCTTCATTTTTTGCTCTCTGGTGTCTATTTATATCAGCAATATGCTTTTTAATTTCCTTTAGAGCTTGATTGCATCAATGTCTAAAAGAGACAATAAAATGATTCGTTATTCCCGTTGCTATTCTGTAGTGTTTATTGACTATAATACAAAGCCTCACATGTGTTTTAAATACATTTGTACCTGGAAGAGGGATAAATAGGACACAAGAAAACACGTGCAAGAGAGAGTAGAAGAAAGGCACAAAGTGGTTTTGGCTCTGAGACTCACAAGAGAAAGCAGCAGTTTTTATTTGTAATATATTAATTACAGACACTCTTCATCAAGAGAGAAAGCTAAAGACAGCGGATGGCAATGTTGAAGAGAAATTCAGGAAGAGTTCTGAAACTTCATCGCAATTTAGAATTGAATAAATGAGGTAACGTTTTGAAATTTATAATGTGCTGATTAGATCGGATTTGTGTTTACTTGCCATATTGATGAGGCAAAACTATGCTGTGGTTTATTAACAGGATGGAAATCTCCCTTGCATTTGCATTAGGCCATGCTGTCATTTGGGAGCAAACGCTCCTTCCATTTAATTGCTCTGTTGCAAGCTTGAATGCATCTCTTCACCTACAGAGTCAGCTTGGGTGCATTGTCAAATCCATGACTCTGCCTGTCGAAGAGAAAAACTAAAAAGTTTTTAAGATCACCCAGGAATTACACATGCACTTCCTGCACAAACCTGGCAGACATTTAGACTCCCAGCCACACCAAAAAGTAAGTAAGTGTGACCTTGAAGCCTAAAGCCTCACTGTTCTCCTTACAGGTCACTAATCACTTTCTTACTTTTATTTGTTACCATATCAGTTAACACAATGAACTACGACTGCCACAACAATCACAAGACTCTGTGACCTCAGCACAGTTTCGCTTATGTCTAGACCCTCCTCTAGTATAAGTTTACAGAGTGTGTCACGGGCAGTGGCTAGCCATGAAGTCACTCAGGGGCTGAGGCCTCTGTGCAGCAGCCCTTCCCGTCCCTAGAGTCCAGGAGTCTACTTTCCAGTCTCTGTCCTGCAAACAAAATTAGACAGGTCTGGAGGATAGCAAAATTAGTTTTTGTGTTACTTTGAGCTATAGTATACATCGTGTCATCAACATTTCAATGGCAAGCACTTGGTCTTATGGTTCCCACAAAGCCGGTGGAAAAATATAGTCCCGTTGTTCTGGGTGCATGCAGAAATAATTTCTGAGCCTCTGATCAGTTTTTGCTATGCATATATTTGTCTAGTCGCTATTTTTAAAATATGCTAATGGAATTGAGTTGAAAGATCATAATCTGCTCGGAGTATACATTGTAGAGAACGACATGTTTAAATTAATTCCATCTTATACCATAGACCCTGTAAACCTATAAGTTCTACTATGTGGCTTTCATACCTACTACAACCATTTCTCCAGTGTGTCTTTTCTTACAATAAATATTTAAGATAAGATGAATATTTCTCTCTAAATATAAGTAGTTTGGAACTTTCTAAATAAAAGTAACATTTTCATAGGAACTGTAGCACAAAATAAACTTCCAAATTTTATGACATTTTTTAAATAAGTTTCTTCCCATGATTCTCATGTTTTTCCTTGTAGTTAATCAGTTTATACAAAAGTAATATTTCTAATGAGATCTTACTGCTTCTGAAACACTCAATATAGCGTTAAATTTCCAAAATGTGTGTGCTTACTGAGTGTTTCTAGCAAGCGTGATTTCACAAAGAGAGCAAGTGTCCCTTAAACAAGATGCTATTATATTTCTACGAGTTAATTTAATATAACTTTTATGATAAATGTCCTTCTGAAAACCCCTTTGCTAAGTAATTTTGCATTTTAGAAAAATGAAACCTCCAAATGAAAAAACACGGAAACCATTAGAATATGCAGAGTGTTACACACGAAGAAAAACAAGCTATGTTGTTGATAGCCAAAAATAAAAAAGCTCAGTTATCCTACTTCTTAGATCTTCCAAAACACAAAAGCAAAAACAATTAAAAACACGACAATAAAACGCAGTGACAATGTCTTCGCTGTGCTCCTTCCTTGTAGAAAACTTGTTGCGTTTCCTCTTGAATTGATGTTCAATATTTACTTTGTTGCTGACTCCGGCAGTTTGTTTCATCTCATTAATTCAAGGAGTAAGAAACATCAAGAACATCATTAATCCAAAGACTATTTCTTCCCAGGCCGAAGTGAAGCTATTAAAGATATTTCAAGATCTGACTAAAGTAGTTATTACAAAGCCTGACCACTCTGTCTCAATTTATTTTCTTAGGTAATTGTAACATCTTTGTTTCGGGTCATGGGCTGATATGTCTTTGGATTTCATTCATTACAACATTCTTAGACCAAGATAGAGAAAGAAGCTACAGCACAATCAAAAATTCATTTAAAAATTTGAAGTAAATTTAAACATTTTTTTGTATATCATAATATAGTCCAGATGGAAGGCACATGCTACTTGGAATCAATAAATAGTTGATGTGACTTTCTTTAGTTTTGCTAGTTTGTCTTACACAGAAAATTCTATTACTTCCCTTGTTTTTAAGTATTACAATTATATATCACTGTTTATTTAAGAACTTCGATAATGTGTTATTGTAATATATGTATGCAAGCACCACATACTTTAAAACTATTTAATTTTTAATTAGCCAATAAAAATAGTGTATAATTGTGGTGTGTGGTATTTTGAAATTTGTAGATATGTGCATTACACACTTATTTTTCTTGTGGGAATACTTAAAATCTATGCCTTAAGGAACCTTAAAGTACCGAGTTATGGTCCCTGGCTGTAGTCATCATGTTGTCAACAGATACTATGAACATATTCCTCCTAACTGAGATTTTGTACATCTAATACCTCCCACCATCTCTCTCTATCCTTATTAATTGTATTAGATACTGTTCACTAGAGAAACCAAATCAATAGAAAATAATAAAATTATGCAAGGAAATTTGGTAAGTAATCTTACAGGTCAGAGGTAGGGAGAGGGCGCCGTAGCTGGCTGTGGGCTAGACAGCCAGAGAATCCGGTTAGCTGATGGCCCAAGAAGCAGCTATGGCACAATCAAACATGCATTTAAAAATTCAAAGTAAATTTGAAAGCCACAGAACACAACAGATCAAGGATACAGCAATAGCTCAGTGTCGAAAATCGGCTGACTCACTCTAGAGCTGCTGCTGTGCATCTGGTTGGAAAGCTGAAGAAACCAGAGGCCGTGTTCAAACCTGAGCTCTTCCCAAAAAGGATCACTTCTTGCTGCTTCTCTCTTTTTGTCTTGCCCAAGCTAAAAGCCTATTGGTTGTTGCCGCCCATATCCAGGCTGAGTCTTCTTCTCTGTTTGCTGGCGTATATGTTAGTCATCTGCAGACCACTCAGCACTAATTAGTAGTGAGCTGCTGGGCTTTACCAACCTGTTCAAGATGACATCGCAATTTGGGATCACAGTGACCAGTGGATAATAAACTAGAGTTGGGAGTGAATGGCTTTGGTGTGCTATAGTTAAGTCAGGTGACTACAGGCAACAATACAGTTCTGTATAGTTCAGAAAAGGCAGAAGAAAAGATACTGAAAGGTTTTGTCACAAAGTAATGATAACCATTGAGGGGGTTGGATAAATTTAAGGTGCTTTAAACATTAGACAATGCTTACGCATATTGAAACACCATACATGTTGTTGTTCTACTAATATGTATGAATTTTATGTTTTTATGTATTGCTTAAAATGATTTTAAAACATTTAACACTAAAAGAATACAAGATTCCAAAGACTAGCCCTTTTTCAAATTAAAAAATCTTTCTGCAGTGGAAATGCATGCATTTCTATAGTTCTTGCATTTTTCTGATTAGTCACATCTTTTGAATAACTCCAGGATTTGATCTGCACCTTAGGGAAGAAGACAAAGAAAGTGCGAGTGTTTCTGAATGTGAAACACTTTGCCCCAGGCTGTGGGTTAAAAGAACAGGAGAAGGTTAGAAGTCCTGCTCTGAAAAGAGATAGAGACTTCAGTACTTGGCAGCAGATCCCACTAGTTTAGTATTTATAACCCAATCTACAGGAGTTTATGAGGCAGAAGAGTGAAAAATGTGAGACTCTGCTTAAGGCTAAAACAAAAGAAGAGAGCCTCGTCTGACTCGGAAGACTTATAGCCCAATAAAGCAATATGAGGAATATCATCTTTTAAAATGAATATACGTTCATCTGTGTTTCATCTCTAAAATGATCTTGTTCTGAAGAACAGATTTGAAATTTTCAGCCACTTGTATTTGCTTACATGCTCTATGATATATTTATTTGATACTAGAAGGTGTAAAATGATCATCAAGCTAGTCATCAAATCTAATGGATGCTAGATATTGAAAGGCAACTTCGTGTGCATTGACATATTATTGAAGAGGCGACTCTGTATAAACAGACACCATATCACACCTAAGGGGTTCTCTTCTCAAATGTAGTATTTATTTTGCATTTTTACAGTAATGGATCCTAAAAATGAGTGTTATTGCTGTTTCCCTCCTTTTAAAAAGAATAATTGATCTAGAACGCAAAATAAGAATGATTTGTCTTGGAAATTTTGCAATCATTTTTATATTTCTGGCTTTAAAATCCATTTGAATACAAATACAATTAAAAAATATATCTAAGACAGTGGGAATACCTAAACCTTATCACTTCTTAATTATTTAAATGCCTTTCAGTATAACCTAGAGCCTTGGAGTTACTTACACTTATTATGTCAGTGTGATGAAAATACTAAATAATGGGGCTGAACCCTAATTTCCTTCCTAATCTTCGGTGATATGTTGGTGGCCAAAATTGAGCCATTACGAGAGTGTTTACAACAGGGAAATTGTGAAGTGTTTAGATAGACCTAGTCATTCCTTTATTTATTTATTTTTTTCCCTCTCATTGTCTCTTTATGTAAGAAAGTGATGAGTTGAGTGAAGGAGAATATTTAGTAACACGGGTAAAGCTTAAAATGAGGTTGTATGTGTAACTAGTACATTACAAATAGCAGAAAGAATTGAGTGAATTTTCTTTAGGTATTCCAAAAACCATCAACGGATGTTCCAAAGAAGTTACTCGTTCCATTGACTGAGAGACATTTCTACGTGGTTTCTTTATTTTACTTTTGTCTTACTCATTAGCATAAGGTAAAAAATGTCAAACAGCCTCCTTGTCAGAAAGCTACTTGCTTCCCTGTGATAGGAGGGGCTACTCTATGGAGCAAGATAGTGACTATAGTTTCGTTTGTAACTTGGCTTTGAGACGCTATCGTTGGCCCTAGAATTATAAAATAGCAGATTTTCAAGAAAAGAACAATTCAGTTTAAAGTACACAAAATTTTCAACAAAGAACATTATACATTTCCTTATTTTTAAAATGCATTGTGTTTTATGTGAATAAAAACTTCATTGTTAGCTAATATACATGCATAAACATTTTCGTTCCAGAGAACTAATTTTCAAACATTTACGAGATAATGACATTGGAGTGATCCCTGCTAGATTGTGTCTTTTATCTGATGGGAATAAAGCTAATAGCAACAGAGTTTGGAACAGATTTGTCTAAAACTTTAAAAGAATCATTCTTTGATACAGTAATCAGAATAAATAGACTGAAAGTTATCAGCGAGGATTAGTTATCCCTGATTTTAAATAGGCACATAAGACTCAAAAATAGAATCCACATTTCCTATACAGTGTTTGTAGTAACCTGTGACCACACCATTAAATTCTTGCTGGGAGAGCACAGGTGGATATAAAAGGAACACTTTGCAGACAGGACTCTAAAAAGGGAAGATGAGGAACCCTGACAGGTAAGTTTAAATGACTTGTCAAGCATTATGCAATTGGTAGACAATAAACATGAATTTTAAACTCATGGACTCTCTCTAAGAACTGATACTCAGAGCCATTACATAATAATGTCTTTAAATGCATGGGCAGTTTTATGCCAATTTGTATGAAATGGTGGTTCAAAATCAGTTAAGAATTAAATTTTCCAATTTGTATTTTATGTGGGCAGTACAAGTTAATTAAAAGTTAAAATAGCCAGACAGAAAGATATTCTGTACCTCAGAGACTGCTACAAATTATGTAGACTCCTGTATCTTGTAAAGAAACTTATCTTTCACCACTTGCCTATATCATCTCAAGCAAAATGGATTTACCATGCATATTTCTGTTCATGCTTGTGTTTTTAGGTGTACATATATACCCAGATACACTGAAATTATTAAGTGGTTAAAAACTTTTTTCTTCCTACAACATAAAAATATTAGAAGTATATATTTTGACTTAGTGAATGATAAATAAGGATTTTTTTTTAAAATTCAATGTTCTTTACATGGGCTTTCTATAGCCTCACCATAATCACTACTAACATTCTGAAAATGTGGAAAATTTCATGAAACTTTTTACCAAAAGCTATTACTTTGTATGTAAGGTGAAACCCAAAGAAGAACAAAATGAACATCTTTGTAAGAGTACAATATTCTTATGAAATGCCCAACACTAAAAATTAAGAGTTATGTTAGGAGTTTAAAAATTACTATGGCTTTTATATTTTAGTGTACTTTAATGTGTACCTCTTGGTTGCCACAAATATTTTGAGTAGGTGGACAGATTTTGACAAGCCACGCTAACACCACTACAGCAATGAAGAACAGGTCATGTCAAAGAATTATTGAAACCCTCTGTTTTGTAAAACTTCAAATTAGATGAAGCATTTTGAAGGAATAAGTGTTCAATATTTCTCTAAAGCACTGAAACTGTTTTTGTAGAAACATTGAAGAAGTGGAACACAGCCTGTGTGAAATACAGCCGTGGGGAAATGCGAGTTCCTACTGAAGGTGGAAACAGCATTGGCAAGGCGGGATGCTCTGCCCTGGGTCCAACACAGTAGTCTCTGGAGTCAGATCCCACAACATCTTGATTTGTCCTTCTTTCATCATGACAAATTGGGATGTTTGTTTAAAATATCTGAGTTTAGGAAATTTTAGTAATTTGAATAGATCACAGGTGCCTTGGTTGGTAGGGTTTCCAATATAGAATAGAAAGGCACGTTCCAGTGTAGTGGTGATGGTGTAAAGATGGGGAGGGGATCTGCAGAGGGAGTGTGTGTGGGGGTTTTAGAATGAGCCAGAAGTGATATGTATAAGGACCAACTCACCCGGAAGAATGTAGTTTTTATGTACCACAAAGATACACCAACAATGGAAAAGAACAAGTAAATTTTGATACGATACCATGAGTTTTTTTGAGTTTACTAAGAAAGAAATTTTTCAGGAAATAATGACGTTCAATGACCTAATGTAGGGACAGGGGTCCCCAGAGGTAGGGAAAAGGCAGGGTAAAGGCCTCATTGGGCATTATTAAAAATTAATGGACGATTTTGACCTCTCCAGTCAGACTGTGAAAGGCAAAGACAACTATAATCCAACAGTTAGAAACATAAAGGCAGCTGAACTTCACCAGTTAAGAGACAAAGTCAAAAGAACTAGTTTGGGGACGGTACAGTGATTAACATAAAAATTGGAAACTCCCCCTTTATTTGATCCTTACAGCTACGCAACCTGGCCCTAAGGCACCCACCTCTAATCTTACACTCTGCCAAAACACAAAGAAAGTTCACAGGACTAAGAGAAATCAAGGCAGAGACGACTGACAAACCCCAGAGCTAATCGGATTCCAAGGGCCGACACAAGGAAAAACCCAAGAAAAAGGACTACAGAGAAAGATCTATGAGCATTTCACTTTCAAATGCACCCTACTTGTTGAGCAGCTATCTATCATCTCTCTTTCTCCACTTTTCCACCATCTTTGAATGAATTGTCTTCTCTTAGTTTAAACTTGGTTTCTTTAATCCTTCACCGTAGCTGGGTTTATGATTGCTGGGAGCCGCATTTTCTAGCAGGGCAGCAGCTCACAGTCCACCTCCTGAACTAACACTAAGATACTTAGTAATAATGAGCAAACTTTATTTCAGGATCTATTTGGGTTCAGATTAAGAGTGTCTGAGAAGTCTGAAAGTCGGTTCTTGGAGTTCACCTCAGTTGAGTCTTGGTGTGCACTCTCTGGACCTTTCTCACTGGATGGTGTGAGTAAGTTTAGTCTGCATTTGAGGACAGGCACAAGGGAGAGAAAATCATTTATTGCATTCTATTAAGCCCAGTTCATACTTCTGAGCGTCCTGTGGGTGGTCGATTCGATATAGGCCACGTAAATCCTGCCCGTAGGGCAGACCCTCTGTCCAGGGCCGAGCTTCAGATCTCATTAGCATGGTAGGACACAAGGACCTCAGAAGTTTGCTAAAAGAAACCATCCAAGGTGTCATCACTGTTGATTTCTGTCTCAATATTTATTAATAGTTATGCTTTAAATGTACCAACACCATCGTTCTATCTTTTTAGAAAGTTATTGCAAACGAATGATAAGTGCCTAAACTTGTTTGGTTCATTTTTACAACTTCTTTATCAATAACATGTATTTATGCCATGTGTGCAAACACACATGTACACACAAAACACACACATACATGTGGAATTTGGGAAGAATGCCAACAAAAATCCCAGTACCTAGATTAAGAAAATATAACACACTAACTTATACGTAAACTGGCTTTATCTCACACAAGAAAAAAATGAAAGTAGAAAACCTCATGTTAAGTAGAGTGGGTTAATTTCTCAGGATGTATGTCATTCTTTTCCTCCTGCTGCTGAATTTTAATGTTCAAACTTGGCCCGTCCATTTCTAGAAATCAAGTCTCTTATTCCGGCAGGAAGAAGCAAAAAGAGTAAATGAATAAAAACCATGTATAAAGATTCCATCTACCCTTGTAATGCTCCCCTCATCCATATCTTACCAAACAATGTCTGCTTGTGATTTATTTTTTAGAACTGAATCACTGACGATCCCAACTCAAGAGGAAGGATGTATCAATATTTTAGCATTTTATAACATTGTAAGGACTCAAGGGAGACTTGGGATGCAGATGATTTTGGACAACTTATTATTTCTTCTACCAGAGTAAATCCATAATTCAGAGTCTTCAAAATTCTGAAGGTGTTTCATTATTTATTATCAGAGAAGTAAGCCACATAAATTTCTTTGGGTTAGTTAGTTTTCCTACAATTATTATAATCCAGATATTGATTAATAACCTAAAGATAAATGTAAGAGAGAAATAAAAGGCACTTCCTTTTATTTATGTAAATTGTCATATTACCAAGGACATTTGTGACAAATATTTAGTATTTGTTAAATGAGATGATCCTAACATACATTTGAAAAAGTTGATAAACTGCATTTATCTTTTTCTATTTCAGAACTACTGTAAGCTAGGCAAAGAAGGTATAACGCTCTCAGCACTGACTAAGTTCAAAGGATGTCCACTTTCTTTGTTGTGATTGGCCCAATGAATTAATGGTATAAAAAACCCTTAAATGATGATCTACTTCTCCCCGTATAGTTTACAAACTAAAGTTCCTATCTCTATATATCTACAACTCACCTTGAAACCTTCTTTTAATCACTCTTGGTAATTACTATGAGGCCAAATTCTCTCTGACACACCCTAAGTCACAACTATGAATACTCTCGTTAATACTGTCTATTTTTAGCATATTCAGTGTGAAAGTGGAGGAAATAAAAATACGGTTTCCTTATCTTCTCTTCTCATTGCAAAATAAATTCATTACATCACGTGAAACATGGTAGAAATATGCTTTTTCACTATGTCTAATTGTTTTCAATAAAAACAAATTTTGATAACCTCTGCTATATTTACTGTAACAATAGCACTGCTCTTAGGAGTCCAGAAGAGCGGTTTGTGTCTCCTCTTCGGGGACAGGGGCACCCAATACAAAAATAAAAGAATGTGGGAGACTCTGGCTACTTTAGGCCTCGAGGTAGGTGCTGAGTGGCGTCAACTCCCACTCCAACTTTGAAGTACTTACTATTGGTGGGACTCTTGTGGGCCTTGATTGACGGAGTTGTTCTTTGCACATAAGAGGTATGTAAGAACAAGAGAAAATGGCACTAATCATGTCAGAGCAAGCCTGATAGCCAGATGAATAGTTAAGTATCAGCTCATGTTTGGATAACATAAATTTGAATAAAATTGACTTCAAAAACTGAATTTTTTTCCTTGAGTAGTAAGTAAATGGTATGATTTGATCTGAAGTTAAATCTGATTATAATAGCAAGTTTTTTTCCCCTCAAATATTTCTTTCATTGAATGAAACATATTAAATGTGCTGAATTGTTGATAACAGCACCTCCAGGCTTCGGTGTCACATGGCAAAAAAGATTAGAATCACCCATGAGAAACGTGTGTTTGGAAATTAAGAAATTCATCCTCATGGTTAAATTTAAATGACCGTGGTTTCTCACATCAGTCCTCCGCAAATGCTTGTGCCCGAATCCTTGGAATTTATTAACATATTAACTTATATGACCTGCAGATGTGAATAAGGATCTCGAGCTGGGGTATTATGCTGTATGATCTGAGTAATCCCAGCATAATTACGGAGCCCTAGAGAGCCAGTCAGAGACGAACACGTGAAATAAAAGCGGAAGTCTGAGGTGGCAAGATGCGGCCTGCTAGCTCGTTAGAAGGAGAAAAGGGCCACGAGGAAGGGCTCGAGGATGCAAAAGTGGAGTCAAGGAAACAGTCCTTTCTGGGCCTCTTCTGTGCCTCGGGAAGGGACACAGTCCCACTGGCCCCGGGATTTTCAGACTTGTGAACTCTAGAACATTATGATGGTGCGTTGTTGTTCTCAGCCGCCATGTTAGAGGTAGTTTGTAACATCTGTGATATTTTGAGACTATGTAGAGCAATGAAAATAATTGTGTTTAGGGTGTATCTAGGATTTCACAGTGTGGGTGTGTTCACCTTCCAAGTCTCAGTGCCCTGCACCGAATGACATTTAAACAAAAGAGTTTCCTACTATCCTAACATATTCTCTCATGTACTTATTAGCATTTGTTTTCCAGGAAAAACACGTGTGAATTCCAATTCCTGTATGTTAGTGTTCATCATCACCAGAATCTTCCTTACTACTGCTGTGGGCAAAAGTCTGGAGGAAGTTTTTTGTTTGTTTGTTTGTTTGTTTTTTTTCCTTTTTTAAACAGGCGAGTCACATTCAGGTTTATTGTATTCCAAAGGTCGGTCTGTAATTATTGGGGTTACTAATTGACTTTAATTTTTTATGGGATTTTTAAAAATGTGTAGTATATGTTCATTCTACATGTGCTATAAAAATGATGTAACAATTGGCAGTATTTCAAAAGTCTTCAAGCAAACAGTGGCTGGAATAAAGCAAAAGTGGACTGTGGGTGTCACTTGTAGAGGCTGAGTTCTCTGTAAGAACTAAATAAAAAGCAAAAGAACAGGGCACATTGCTGTCACCGGTGTGCTAGGGGCTGCTTTAGTGATTTTGCTTCCATCATCCATCTCTTTAAATAAATTGAAAATGTAACTAGAGAACTGTATCACTATAATTTTATGTACTAGCCTGTATGTTTATTGCTAGGACAAAGAAATAGCAAAATTATAGGACTTTAAACTTATTTCTTTGAATTATTTCAGTTTCTGCCACCCTCTACCCACATTTTTATTATACTGTCCAGCCACATTGGTTTATAAGTAACAGACTTCAACAGGAGCTCCAGCTGACACTATTTTTCCCCTTCAAATCAAGAGATATCTATATTGAGTGGCAATTCAGACAGTCCTGAAGACCTTGGGAATTTGTGTCTTCCTTTGCTTAACATATATGCTGCTTTGCCTTAGGGACTGTAAAGAACCAAGTCTAGAAAAGATTAATAGGTTTGCGCATTTATAAGAAAACTCTATCCATATTCTTTTAATAGTTTGAAATAGGTTTGTGTTTTCTCTATGTCTGTTAACATTATTTTCCTCCCTGGTATTAGGTTTGATTTTTAATAGATTTCCTACTTTATTAATGATGTCAAATTTAATTTCGTTTGAATAAATGTCATAATTATGTTAATGGTATTTGATCACCAAATCGTACTTCAATATTATACATTGACTTAGTTATGTATACACATTAATTATGTATAAGATACATGTATATGTACACATAGAAGTCTCTGTGTGTATATATATATATATATATATATGTGTGTGCAAATAGATGAGTGTGTACTCTTAGAATTTTGTGCTTCGAAACTTTAAAGTCTAAAGACCATACAGATATCTGAACAAACTAAAAAATTTCAAACATACCATTTTCATTATTGAGGTACAAATGAATTCAGCAGTTAGTGCAATAATTTCTAAAAATAATCTTTAATGGTTTTAATTATAGAAATTAAATTATATACAAAGAAAATTAAATTATATAGTAAGTACTAATGGTTCTTTCAGCCACTCATTCAATCACTTAGAGATTATGGAATTAAAAGATTCTGTATTAATTTGTTAGGGCCAGAATAACTTCACTAATCAACTCCAAGCCTATCATTTCTGAGTACCGAGATAAACTCTTAACCTTTAAACAGGAAGTAGCCCAGAAGTCTGTACTTCTCCAGGCCTCAGAGTGAGGTAAACTGAGGTACCTGCCTTATTAGTCATGCAGTATTAGGATCTAAACCAAAGTAGCAGTAATGTGGTTTATATTAGCTACCACACATATACATGATTCGTCATCAGAAAAATGGCTCATGAAAATACACACAAATGGAAGGAGTAATGCTTTCTCGAATGCGTTCTGTAATCTGGAAAGCATTCTATTTACTTTGTGCCATTTAATACCCTACACCAGCTCTGGGAAGTAGATGTCGTCATCTGACCGCGTGAATCGGTTAAGTGCACTTTCCAGTTCACTGAGCCCGTCACTGGAGAAAGCGTGAACATGGCTGTGCTGGTCCCAAGCCCAGTGCACGTTTTGGCCTGTGTGATGGTTCATTAGAAAGTGGCTTCTTTCTCACTCGTGTTTTCCTCCATATCATACACACGCATACAAAAGAAAAGTCATAAACTTTCCTTCGTCATTGGCCTGAATTAATTTATGTAGGCCCATTGAAATTCAGTTGTCAGATTTTTGAGACTACCCTTCCGTTTCTTAAAATTTTTCTCAACTCTTGGAGAGACTCTTATCTGGCGAAGCTGCTCCCTCTGTGGATGTGTGTGTGAGAAAATCACGCGAAGCACCACAGGGCCTACTCGTTACAGTGGTTTGCTGAAGCCAGACTACAAGACCATCCTCATGTGCTTTGACAGATTGTGTTCTATGCCTCTTGGGTCATTTACATTTTCTTACAATCATTTCTCATCTTTCTTCCATTTCTCTCAGTTATCCCCTAAACCGCCTTGCTGCAAAATCTCAGAAATTTAGACAGTGAACAATAAACTCGCCTTCTCGTCAATCCGCTTCTGAATATCTCTTGCTTTAAATCAAACCTTGCGGCTCCACGGCGCAGGCCATGTGGTATTTGCTGGCAAGGGAGCCCCTCGGTCAGGGCAGAGATGTGTGGAATGCTGACGGAGATAAGGCTTTATTCTTGCCCAAGGCAGTTAGCGCTGGTAGAAGCAATGAAGGCGGGGAAGAGAGTCTCCATGCAGAGCGGGTGTCTGTTCCAGTGGGAATAAAGTTCTGCCCCCATGAGGAAAGCAGTGCAATCGAATCCGCCTGCTCCCTGGCGCTTGCTCCCGAGTACGCTACCAGCCTCGGGTCTTAGCATTTGTCTCAGTCTACCAGACTGGTGCCTTTAGAGTAACCGGAGCTGATTGGCCTTGGAGAGTTAAAATCCACGCTGCCGAGTCTGTGCGCAGCCTCCATCCCTGTTAGCGTGATGACACAAAAATGGCGGGGAGCCATGCTGAGTGACATAAGATGCAGGCACTCTAGATATATTGGTAAGACATTTGTGCATCAAATCTGAATGAATTTAAAAAAATCGGGACTTTCCACTTCGGTGACTATTCCCGGTTTCTGTGAGGAATAGTGTAGAGCTGCTTCATCTAAACTAAAGGAAAAATTGCTGGACGGAACTGTCCCAGGGAGAAAGAGGCACAGTGCCAAGCAGGAAACAACCTATTGCTCCTTTGAGTACGCTTCTCTGGCCCACTCGCTAAGTGGCCTAACGAGCCGTTACACTTGAGTGGGGCCAGGAACAAGAGGAGGCGCTGTGCCAGGTCCTGGCTGCTGTCCAGGCTGCTCGACCTCTTGGGCTGTAGGATCCAGCACATCTGATGGTGCTCGAAATGGCAAGGGCCGAAAAAGAGATGCTTTCCGTGCCTCTGCCAGGCCCAGCGAGGGGAATCACAGCTGAGACCCTGAGGCTTTGAGCACCATCCTGTCAGCTTTGGGGAAACCCGTTCTCTCCGGAAGCAGCTTTTGGGTAATTACAGGGCCTCAGTAGACATGAGAGTTAAACAGGTGCCACTAGGTTCCCACCCACCCTGAACTTCACCCCAAGAGCTGGGTGTCGTCTCACCTACCAAGCCACCAACTTGGCGGTGCACATCAACGCTCGGGTATCGATGCAAGTGTGATAAATGAGGCACATTCATCTGGGCCACGAAGGCATAAGCCAGCTCCGGGGAGAATTCCCCACCACTCATGAGCACTGGGTCTCCACAGCACCGTCTCTGTGCCACGCGGGCCTTTGTTTCACGCATGTTCTCTAAACAGTTTGGTTGAGGAAAGCGAAACTCGGATCCAGTTTGTAGATGGCTCTGCTTAATGGGCGGGCTCCACCTCACAGAGGGCGCCTTCAGCAATTTAGTCTATTTTAGGGCGTCCCTGAGGACAGTGGTAAAGGAAGATTCTCCCAGAACTTTGAGCAATACACCCAGTTGTTCATTTTGATGAAGGAAGAGATAGCCTGAGATATAAGCCTTTATGGATTCATGAGATGTAGCCAGTGAGTTGGGTTGGTAGTCGGGGACTTGAAAAAACATCTTTGGAAATTTGGTGACAAGGTGGTCTGAGGAAGGGCTGTGTAGCTAGAAATCTCTGAATGAATAGAAAGATGAAGATATTTGTGTTCTATGTGATTGTTCAGCAAAGGATAATAATCATGCACACACTTATATATACATATTATAAATTAATGTTGTCTTCTTGTAAAATAATTGTCCTGAAAAGACATTAAATCACTCCCCTAAAAAGGAGATGAATTAATAGCGTGAAGACAGGCAAAATATACCCTTGAGTATGATTGGATGTTATATAATATTAAACTGATAAATACAGGTGTTGAGTTTTCTCTTTAAAAAATTACTTATGTGGGACCAGATATTTAGCTCAGTGGTTAGAGTGTTTGCTCAACAAGCACAAGGCCCTAAGCTCGATCCCCAACACCAAAAAAAGAAAAAAAAAAAAAAAAGAAAAGAAGAAAAATATACTATGTGTCTTCCAAATAATTTGAATTTAGGTAGTGTGGAACATTTGCACTTGTTATTTTGTGCTCAGTCTTTAGAAAAGACAATTTGTCCAAACACTGTATAATTATTATCAGATAGTTCATGAAAAGTATAGGGAAACATGTGTAAGAATTGAATATCATTAGCCTTAATATATGTTTTTTTTCAGTTTGATAATTATTCTTTTCTGCTGCTTGGTTAAAAACATTTCATTTAATTAATGATAGTTTTTATAGAAAAACCTATAAAAAGATCTTTATTCTGTCCACAGTAACTTTTACATCGATGATCTTGACTTCACACATAATAAGTCAAATCCCAAAGAGACAATTTACAGAGTTTTTTTAACCTTCACAATTCAAATATATCATCACAATACAATTTTAATGTCACTTTTTATGGTTGAAAAATAAATAATTAAGGTTTTGAAGCATGCATAACCCTTTCTATCATCGAGACAGGGTTTTTTGGAAGCAGTTAAGGGAAAGCAAATAATCTTAAAATTTCCTGTTATCATTATTTATATATTGCCTTATATATTGTAGCAATTCCACAAGAGTGACCAAAAGGCCATGTACTTAGTATATTCTATGAATTTTATTTATGCAGCAAAATTCATTCAATAATGATGCATAAAAATGTAAAGTGAACAGGGGACACACCGGAAAAGTATTAAAATACATTGTATACCAGACACTATGATTTTCATCATGCCCAAAATATTTTCTAGTACAACACATTACACAGGCAGCTGGGAGACATGATTTACTGTGAGAACCTAGCAACCTTCCCCTCTCCTCTGCTCCTTTACTCTGTTCTTTCTATGAAGATAATATAACACTAAACAAAGAAATAATAAAAGTTGACATACTATTTCATATCCCTAGAACAGCAACCACTTGATTTCGGTTTATTATATTCCACTTTTATTCTGAATGCACCTGTATGTTATGTGGTTAAAATTTTGCACCCCTCCATTTTAATATATTGCAAGGCACGTACTTGCGTAGCTATCTGATAACTTGAGGAATGACAGTGTTATTTGTTTCATGGCACTAAATGAATCACAAAGGAAATGGTGGCACAAATGTCATCGTGTGAAGTAGTGATGGAGGTGTAGGTATAAAAGAACTCTTGCCTAGATCAAAGTGAGGAGAAGAAATTCACTTCAGGGTACAGTGGTCAAGAAAAGTCCTCATTTAATGGACATCATTCAATAAAGTTATGTTTCTTCTAAAGTACAATAATTGCAGACTGTCATAGATTGGGGAAATAAAATAAATTCTATGAGAATTCTTTTTTTTTTCCAGAACAATACATTTTTCTGCCAGAGTGGCAAAATATATAACTATTCATATAACTATGTACAAATAGAAATGGCATGTATTTGTGATAGTTGTGTCATGTGAATATCTGTATTCAAATTGGGGTGCAAACAGATAAATTACATTAGAAAATAGATTTTAATTGTTAATTTTACTATCTAAACAGTGGATCAACAATAGTTGTGTTAGCTATTCTAGAGTCAATGGTGTACAAGACAGCATATTTAATACAGGACAAGTTCAATTTACAACATTCACACACAAAAGTCAAATGCAAGGAAGGGTGCGGAATGTCTATCTACGCCCTGGAGACCCGAAAGATCCAATCGAGGGCTGGGAGCCCACGACACTGTCTCATGTATGTCTGTGTCTGCACTCGATGGCTGAAGGAATCTATACTGGAGCCAGGATACAATACTTGCAGCTTAGATGAAGATCAGCGCTCCCCCAAAGCAAACAGCAGCCGTCACAGGCGACAGCAAGGCTCTGAGCCCCTTCTGTCATGAGAACTGCTGAGTTCACTTTGGGAGAACCAGCCGCAACAGAGCTTCTCCCGGGAAACAGCGGGAGCCACCTTCTGCTCCCTTCTCCCTTATGTTGTGTCATCAACAGTCCTCGGGTGGCTCTTCTACACCCAGAACCCTCCAACTCGGCCCAGCTGGATGCTCCTGCTCAAGTTCACAGTGATGCGTCCAACACAATAGTTTTCATGATAGAGTCAATAAATAACTATGTTTTCAAACAGTAGTACATCTGCTTATTATCCCCATTCTCACAGATTAAAAAACCAGGAAATAGAGCAGTGATAGATAGTGTGCTTAAAGTTCTCTGTTTATACATGGTGGTATGGACACTGTCCATCAAATGTAGGACTTACTTTATCATGTAGTCTTGATTATTTTATATAGGTGCTTGAGCGTCAAATAGAATAAGAAAAATCACTTTATAAATAACAAGTTTCCACTTTTTGACCAATCTTGTTAGTCATTATTTGTACAGCCCATGTAAGACTTTTATTAAAGTCCTGTGTCCAAATTTAAATGGTAATGACATTACTACAGTTGTCCTATATTCTTCATGCTTTAAGAATTTTGTTGTTAAATATTACTTTATTATTATTGATATTGATCTATATAAGTTTTAGTTCTTTTTCATTCTAATCACTTAGTAGAAATCAATTCCAGTATCACATAATGTGAATACTATGACTTTTTTATCACAAGTGTTTTGAAAATTTTTCCCCTCCCTGCCCCTTCCCTCCATCTCTTGATCCCCCCTCCAACGGAGAAAGATCTACATTCCTACTTCCTATTCCCTTTATTTTTTATTTTGCTATTTATTTATAATTTAAGTTTCTCATATAAGAGAAACCATGAAATAGTTAAGCTTGTGTGTCTGATTTCCTTATATTTATGATTTATTTGTTAGTCCACACAGACTTATGCATATATTATTATGTTTTGAAACTATGCAACTCATGATCCATTTCATCTTATATGTTTGTCATTTATCATAACATATGCGAATATATGTACATATATACTATTTCATATTCCACTACTCTATGGTAAACTGTGCAAAACCTTTCTCCTCATATGGAGGTATTTGGTGCACTTTCTCTTTATTGTTTCATGCTATTTATTAATGCTTGTTCTTTCTTTGGCACTGTTTGCTTACATTTGCTTCAAACCATAACATTCGGTTTGTCTACAGCACCTCTTTCCTATCTTATTTAAAATAGTCCCGTTTCTGACAGTTGACAGAAATGCAAACATTTTGGACCAAATGAAATGGGCAAAGGGCCTAAAGAAGTGGAATCGGCTATTTTGCCTTCTCCTGCCTTAATAGCTTCATGGAAGATTTATGAATTCATGAGTCATTTCAGCATTAGCTGCTAACTGACGTAAAAGTATACAGCTAACCAGTTGGGAAGTGACTGAGAAATGGAGAGTGGGTAAGAACTGAACCCGAGAAGCTTGCATTTGAATGAAAAGTCAGAATGCCTACATACGGATCTAGAGAGCTTTGAGGAAAATGATTTTAATCTGTTTGAAATAACATAGAGACTAAGAAATCGGACTTTATTCTCATCAAGAACATTTAGTATTTGGGTGACTGTTGGGGACATGAAAAGGCAAACTACAGAATAGAAGAGCATGTTTATAATAATTGGGGTGAAAAGCCAGCCTCCAGAACACATAAGGAGTGATTGAAAGTCACTGTGAATGTTACAAAATCATAGTGAAAGACACAGTGCCACTAACTCCTGGAAAACACTCCTGGCTGCTTTGAACTCGAATATCCCATCATCCTTGCCGCTGTCTGCAGCAGTTCTGGATGTCCTCTTTCGTCAGTGTCTTTAGTTATGCTGTGATGGCTGCTTCCACGGCTTAATCAACTCCAGATGTTTACCTTTTATGCTCATCCTGACTTCGAGGAGGAACCAGAAGCCACATGGTGTCCTATCTGGTGAAAAACGTGACTGAGGACACAGTGTCGTATGTCCCAGAGCCTGCCTTTTCTTTTGATGGCAGTTGGCATCAGTTTACCGTATTTCTGGTCACATCTAGTGAAGACATTCACAAAAGAGGACTTCGGAAAGTGGTAGAAAGGGTGGATGGGATAAATGAGGTCAAACCGAGTGGGAGTATTTGGGGAGGGATTAATGGCAAGATGTCTTTTACAATAATAATCCTTAAACAATTAGTCACTCACTATGTATTTTGAACACTCCTTGTATACTGGCTTCTTAGTAGGAAGATGAAAAGCAACACAATTTGAAAATGGGAATATGCTTAACATGTAATTCACAGAAGAGTATATAGAAATGTACAATGACTAGGTCAGAAATGCTCAATGTCATTAGTCCTCAGAGAAATATAGATTAAAAGCACAAGGAGAGAGAGGGAGAAGCGGGAAGGGAAAAGAGGGATAGAAAAAGGAAAGGGAATTCATGGAGAAATGTGAATGTACCTGCTGTAAATAGGGATGGAGGGAATAGAGGGGAGGGGCGGGGAAGAGGGGGGAGAACCAAGATGCATCATGTACAGGTACAAAATAAATGTGATGAATGTAACCATTATATGTACGTTGTACCAATACAAGTTCTTCGTTAAAAAATAAAAAATAAATAAATAAAAGCACAAGGAGACATCGTTGCACACTGAGAAAGTAGAGGACAGTCGAGTTCGACAACACGAAGTGACGATGATGATCTGGAACTACAGGAAATTTCATAAGCTGACGGTGAGAAATGGAGGGTGAAATAATTTTGTCAAACTGTTGAACAATATCTTAACACGGTGAACGTGCGCCTGTCTCCTGGTCCGGCCATTTGACTCTTGCTACTTCGCGAAGATAACAAAAAATCTCAGTGCCTGTCAACACACACTGCTGTTGTAATCCCCCAAACTCAATACTGTACTGGAAATAAACCGGCAATATACTGCCGGATAACTTAGTTCAGATTTGTTGTATTCCAGTAACATGTTAAAATTATTTTATTCTTACTTGATTTCTATTAAATTGAAGGGAACTCCAAGCTCAACTCACATTATCCCACTAAGGTGCGAAAGGTGGATATTATTTTCCTGGAGTCTTTCTCTTAACAGGTTTCATGTTACGGTAGCAAAGGGACAGATCCAGAGATTCCCTCCATGTACGCGGACCGCATGCGTGCTGACACAGGTGATGGGTTTCTAAACACGTCAGGGTCACTGTTCGATTCCATGAATTCATTCTAATAATACAGTCCATCACTGGACGATGGGAGAAGCTATCAGAACTCATTCACATGTGAGATTATGTCTGAGTCCAAACCACAAAGAGATAAAATGACTGGAAACGCCAGTCTGCCTAAATGACTTCTTGTGCACAGCGAGGTTCTTACTAAGTCTTTTCCTGAAAGAAGTTATATTTCAGCACAACAGCTTCCTGCTGCCTTTTCATATGCTCACTTTCCTGTGCTGTTGTATTGGAAAGTGCTTCATTACTGTTACAGAACACGGACTTCTGATGTGTGTGCTGTTTTAAGCTGGATGCACCTCAAACGAACGTTGGAAGTTGTACGATTCCTTTTCTTTGTCTTCAGTTTTGGGAATGAACACATTCTTTCTCTTTTCCCTTGCATTTACCCAGAGCTATAAAAGACCTCTGTGTTCTGGGCTTGGCTCTTTATTTTTGTCCAAGAATTGGTAATTGTAAATATGATGTTTTCACTTCTGTTTCACTACTCTACTGTAAAAATTCCGGGTTAAATTTAGTTAGTTGAGATAATTTTTTCCCTAGACAACAGAAGAAATAAGGTAAGTATTTAACATGACAAATAGTCATCAATTTCTTCATAGCCTCCCGAGGAGAAGGAGAATTTCTAGAAAGGGAGAATTACTCGGGGAAATGTCAATAGGGTCCATATCAGAAAATAAAATTGATATCTATAATAAATCACCTTCTGTACTCCAATGTCTTGAGTGAAACTGGAAGGAGTATTACCAGAGTGCTCCAGTGTACAATAATTTAGGTAATTTTGCTCCATATATTGAGTTAAAATCTTACTACTGTTTGAAGTTGTGCTCTGTTTTCCCTTCTGTAAAATAATGTAGACTGAGCCTTTACAGATCAGTATCTTATCTTTTATATACTGAAATAGAACAAATCGAATAATAAAACTATTAGTTTTGATTTGTATGAAAACACTGACATAGTATAATCATTTTCTTTTAAACCTCCGTGTATTAGATTAGTAGACGTGCAGGGTTCTCAACCCACAGTATTAAATTAGCTAGTGTGTACTGAGTGCATACTGTGTCACGACATAAACATTCTATCGTGAAAATATTACCTCTCGTTTTTGTAGTCTAATAAAAATTGAATCTTTTTTGTAAACTGAAAGAATTAAATCTTGGCGCATGCGAAGATATTTAGACTGGTTGTTATCGATTACAACCATATAGATTAATTATGAACTGGCTGTTTCCACATTGTAATTAGTGGCATGTTTAATAAAGGAATCGAAGCTGAAAGGGACTAATTGGCTTTAGGTTCGATCGCAGAGTGCGTAAGTTGTAGGCTACAATGAAAATTTGGATGTACATGATTCTGCGACAAGAATTTTGGGTTGCTAATTTTAGGTCCAAGCCTTCCTTCGTCCTCTCTGACCAGTAACTCTTGAAAGCTCCCCGCGGCCTCCCGAGAGGTCCTGGGTGAAGCGCTTCCGCGGCCAGTGTGTACGGCCCGCCGCCCGAGGCCCAGCGCAGCTCGGAGAAACGTGCCTGCCAGCAGTATGCATCCAGGCCGGCCGCACTCGCTGCAGCCTCCGGCTCCCTGCTCCGCTGACTTACATCCAGGTTCACGCAGGTACTTAGAGCCATCGTTACAAAGGGGGAAATAGTGTTGCTTACACTCTCTTCGCCTTTCACGGGTGCTCACATACTTTTAAATAAAATTAACATTTATTAACAGAGAATTACTATGTATAAAGTACAAATTGGTGAGTTAGAGGCCTCTGCTTACATTAAAAAAAACCCAAAAAGCAAAACAACAACAACAAAAAACTTCTGCAATTGTTAGAACAATATTCCAAGATGAGTAACTCATCGCCGTGCAAAGCTGCGACGTCAGCCCATGAAGAACACAGATATGTAACACAGTACTGATCACATTTACTTCAACGTGACATTATTTAAGTCAAAGATCCAAATACCGTACATACTACAAAATTATTCATGTAATTGACACTTCTTTACTTATTTTTCTTACATATTAAGTAATCTGTAAAATCATAAAAATTATACATGTGAAGTAGCATACCATGTTTCCCCACATATGTACATATGTGTGTGTGTTGCCTAATGTTTCAATCAAGTTAAGCACTGCTATCTCCTCAAATGTTTGTTGTTTTCTGCGTGGTGAACATTTTCAAATCCTTACTTTAAAGTACAGCACATTATTGCTACCTAATTCACTTTACTGTCCAGTAGCACACCGTATCTTCTTGTTTCTGTCTACTTGCACATCTCAGTCTCTGGTCGTTGATGTTTTGCCGTCCCTCTAACGATTCTACTCGCATCTTCTGTGATATCAGCATTTTTAGATGTCATAAATGAATGAGGTCATGTGATATGCCTTTTTGTGCCTGGTTTATTTTGATTAACATAACGATCACCGTATCTATCACGCTGTTGCCAACAACAGGCTTTCATCTTTTCAGGACTGCATGATGTTCCACACTGTGTGTGTATCATGTTTTCTTTCTGTTCTCATCAGCTGATAGACACACAGGTTATTTCCATTTCGTGCTTATTGTGAACAGGGTTGGGCTAAATAGGAGAGCACAAATGTCTCTGACATACTGATTTCATTTCCTGTCAGCGCTGGAATTACCGGATCACATGGTAGTTATTTTTTAAATTTTTTGAGGAACTTCCGCACTGTCTCTGTAATGACTGTACTTGTTTACATTCCCGCCAACAGTGTGCGAGTGTCCTCATTTTTCCACTCGCTCTCCAGTACTTGCTTTCCTTAGTCTTTGCAGTATTGACCCTTCTTACCAGGTGATGTAACATGTGGTTTCCATTCACATTTCCCTGGTAATTGGTGAGGTTGAACATTTTTTTAATGTATCTCTTGTCCCTCATTTTTAAAATAATTTGTTACATTTAAAGTGTGTTTATGTAGATTAATTCACCAGCTCTATGACATCTGGCATGAATGTATAAAATACAACTGACCAGTGTCAACAACTTACACTTATTTCTATAAGCATCTGTTTGCATACAGGGATTGATTTTGTTTTTCATTTTACCAACATGTGCTTTACCTTTCATATTACGGACTATCTTTGTTACTTAACCATATAACCACACAACCACAACAAAATAACCATAGTGACATTTATTGGAATCTGTGATAAATGCTGTAAAGTTATTATTTTACTTGATATTCAAAGATGGGCTACTGTATTTATTTTAATGATTATTGGATCAAGCTTAGAATTCAAAGTTCTAGACCAATTTTATAAGAGGAGGAACCAAAATTCAAGTTAAACTCATGTTACACGGAAGCTAAAACAGTTTCCAGACCCGACCGCTGCCATGATCTATTGAAGCTGCTTGCCTCATTTTCTCCCATTCAATTACTTAGACAAGCCTTGATTTTCTTCTTAGTCTAATGATGCTATTCTTACGTTTTCAATCACAGCCTATCCAAACATGTGTCTGGAATTTTGTTTACACACGCCAAATAAATATAAGGGTGAATAATATGGGTCAAGTGAGGAGCATTCGAACCCGGAATGAACCTCATGTTCCAGCTAACCAGTTACTCAGAAAGAGTACAGTTGGTTTGTGTACATCTACTTTTCTCTTAATGATTAATTCTAACTCTGATTGCAAATATTAGGGAAATACACACAAAATTTGAAATACACACAATTAGGGAAATACACACAAAATACACACATGTACCCTCCTAAGATTTGTGTATTATTCTGTATTATCTTTCATTTCTGATTTACTTGTATAAATGCGTCTCTGTCTTCCCCGACAGCCTCTTTCAGCCCTTTCCTCGGGTCTTGGAAGTCCTGCAATGATAATGTGCTAAGATGGAAGTGTGATTTAGATGATCTATGCAATTACTGGACATGCATTCATGTGCCAGACTCTGGTGCCAGAACTTGTTTTGATTATTTGCCACTATTATCTGAAAAATTATTACAGGCAGGAGCAAGTGTTATATTCAGACTTTTCAGGTGAGAAAATTTAAGCTTAGAAGTTTAAAGTAACAATTTTACCAAGATTTTATAGATTTTATGTGACAGTGCCTAGATTAAAACCAAGGCATTGTGAGGCTTCAATTTTAACCACTGCAAATACTTACAGATTATGTATTTATAAAATTTATATATTTCACTTGTACATCATGTGCTATGAAAATTTAGATTTACATTCTAGGTAAGATCCTATTTATTTTAGGATTATATATTTGACTTTTAGCATTCAAATATTCTGGTATCATATCTAGTGAGACAATTCACCTGTGGAATCTGTGATGAAACATACTTGGCATCATGCTGAGGTTGGTACTTCACGTTCTGAAATGTAGTACAGCCACGGCTTATGGGCAATCTTCACCTGTCTCTCACTTTCAAAAGAAGAATGACTGATTGAATCACCCACACTGTAAACTCTGTCCTATTAGCTCCATATAATTTAGAACTAAGCTATGCTGACTGCAAGGCTGTCCATAGGCAAATCAATTTCCAAATCATATTCGCCTACATGGTGAATTGTAAATATCTGTTTAAATGAAAAAAAAAAGGCAAGTGCATAATACTTACTTCTTGGGAATTTAAAAATATGATTAATTTAGAAAAGGCTAAGTAAAAATTATGAAAGAGACAATACAATATTTTGTTCATCTGTCACTAAACATTTACAAGGTAAGATAAGTGTGCTGGTCTTGCCATTGCAATTTTCCCCCCACATCGCACAGATTTCAGAACTGGAATTTATAATATTTATAAGGCAATTTTGACAGCTATGATAAAAGAAACTCTTCCAGATGTCCTCTTCTTATCAGGAGACTTCGTAATTACTTTATCATAATAAAATTAAAGTTCCATGTCAGAAAGCATCACCAATGTGAGACAAAGTTAACTCCACCGATATTACAGGTCACCTACAAACATTTAATTTTGCATGTGAAAGCTGAAGATGAGATAATTCATTCAAAGTTCTGCACTTGGAAAAGTGCCCAAGTGAGATGCCTACAAATTAAACATTTGGCAAAATTCCTCATATCAGTGGAAAAGGTCATTTTGAAAATTTGTTTTGGTGAATTTTAACAGCTGCACTGTAAACTGTAATCACAATTTAAACAACTGCCAGCACCGCTCTGACAAGCTCTCAACCTGCTTAACCTGCACCCCTCGCTGCGGCCAAGTGAGACTCGTATAAGTTTACGAGCTGCTGGAGAAATTTCTCCTCTTATGTCTCGACTCCACAGTCGTTGTTACGTGTAACTGACTCGGAAGCTAAATATGGTCTACTGCTTCTGAAGAAAACAATCTCCACACCTTTTAATTCGAACATTATGAAGTTAGTAGTTTCGGGCTGATATTCTCTTACCACTTTTTAGAAAACTTGGGAGGGACAATATGTTTTCAATTAAATTTGTCTACATTCAAATAGTTTTTTTTTTAAATAGCCTTAGATCAGAAGTATAACTTTTGAAAAAATACATTGCAATATTACATTTATTTTTATTGCAAAATTAAAAATGTTTCTATTGGAAAGAACATGAGACCTTGAAGATAGTAAATCATGCTCAGAATGTGAAAGCTCAAATAAATATTAAAATGCATATTGATTTCTAAACTACGGCACTAATAACAGTTCAAATGTGCCAGAAGAAAATCAAAGAATCATAGAAATTTTAGAATACCAATTGGATATTTTTAGTACAATGAGAAAATATAAAACAGAGATGCTTATTTCACGATTGATCTAATTTCAAAATTTTAAAATTTCGTAGTAACTTAAATTATACTAGATTGAGGTCATCTTTTTTTCCTAAAAAAGATGTGCTATATATCAATCACATCATCTGGGTAAATTATCAGTAAGTAAAATTTATCTGGGTTCACAATCTCATTGAAGACTGAGGGACCAATTTACTGACAGTCTTCTTGCTGGCAGAGTCTCGAGTCTGTCCATGTTGGCACGTGGTGGGGGCACCTGGATCATGCCCCACTGTCTACACCACTCCTCAACACATTAACCTATTCATCTTCTAAGCATGTGGGTGGACTGAGCCAGTCATGGAGCCAGAACTTCTTTCACCTCTCGAAAGTCCCTTCTGGTCCTGCCATAATATTTCTTAATGGTAAATTTCAACAGAACTTTTGGCAATGCCAAACTGTATTTAAAACATAATGGTATAGCTATTCAAAAAGATTTTATTTTTCAAAACAAAAACAGTATGGCATCACACTTTCTAAATTTTCCTACAGTTTGAGGTATGCTTTAGTTAGGTTTTAGTAGATAGTGTGGGAACTTCTTTTAAAGCAGAACATTTGAATAAATTAGTATCAAATAAATTCACTGAAATTTACTACTTTCATAAAAAACATAAAATATCAGTTCACTATTAAATACATATTTTTGAGCCAGATATGACATTGTGTCTTGGTCAGTGGTAAAAATCACTTTTTTAAAATGAATGTTACACATTGCAAATCCAATACCAAAGAAAATAATTGTTTCTTCAAATATGAAATTATTGATATTTACAATAAATTAATGCTATATGTATTTTCTTATATTAGCATTTGTCCTTCAGAAGTTTTTCTTTTATTCATATGGACAACTGCATAAAACATTTGAAAAGATCCTGAAAATTATCATCACAGAATTATTTGAATTCAAGAGTCAGTTCCTGAAAATTTGAAACATTAATTTGTTATTATGAAGCTAAACATTAATAAACTGGTGTATATTTCATAATAGTAATGATTTTCAATTTACCAAGACAGTTTCCACATTACTTTTTACATTCTTTCCTCTACATTATTTTTTTGAATCATTTGCCATTTTTTAAAATAATGAACTGTGTAAAGCCCAGTCCTTTGTGTTGAACTCTACTGTATTTAAGAGCTTGCACAAAGTTATTACTTCATTTGCTTTGTTACACCTTTACTTTCACTAAGAATGCTTGTAGTTTAACAGATGGGGAAACGCAACTCACAAAATTTTAGGAACCAAGTCAATTTCATCAAAATATGGGGGAAAAAGATCTGACCGGTAAATCCTGCCAATTCCTTCTCATTTCTTGGTTTCTTTTATTATATCACTCGAGGGATATTTTGTAAGAGATGTTTACTCAATTGATTATCCTCCCTAATTAGATCTGTTTAGATGATGAATAAAACAATAGACTGAGTTTAAAGTGAATTAGAGGGAGCTGGATATATGGAAGAAAGAGTTGGATAATTAGAGGTGTACATTATAACAGGCAAAAACAAATACAAGTTCGTCCAATAACACTAACGCTGTTTCGGATCCTATCAGCATTCTGACAAAAGTCACAATATGCGCAGCCCGTGCGCAGGTGGGAAAAGGCAGCGCTACAGGTAACCCGTCACAGTAATCCCAACTTCCATGCACAACTGTCATTTAAAGATGAAACGGTTTTAGTTTTTAGTTTAAGAAAGCAGAAAAAAGAAAATGGCTGACGAAATACAAAGAAGAATCCCAACGCTCTTAGCTTGCCCCAGGAATTAAATTGAAGCTTGGGGCAGACTGTTTTCTGCAGCCTGAAGCGATGAGCCAAACCCTAGATGTTGGATTTTGACATTTTTTTTAGCCGTGGATCTTCCCTTTCTTCTAGTAGAGCTAAGTAAAAGCTGTAAAACCCACAGATGTCTTCAAAATAAGAGGTGGCCGAGACCCTTTAGCCAACAACTCTTTTGTCAACAGCACAACTTGTAATTAGATGTGATCTGAAAGTTTCTTATGAGATGCACAAGTGGGTGCTCCATATCACGTCCTGTTTTTCTAGAGCTAGACGAACATACTAGGTTCATTCTGTCTATCCATCATCCATCCATTCACCCATCCATTATCCATTTATCTGTCTCTCTAGCATCTCTCTCTCTTTCTGTCTCTCTCTTCCTCGCTGTCTCTCCTCTCTCTTTCTCTCTCTCTCAATTCTTGTGCTGCTGGGCCTCTAACCCAGGAACTCACATTGCTAAGCCCCAGTGGTTTGGAGTTCACTTCAAGATAAGTGGATCAGCTTGTTCAGCTCTTTGGCCATGTCCCTCTGTGTCCTCGGCTCCATCATGGCTTCCCTCACCGTGCCGTGGAATCTTCCTCCAGGTACTACAGACTCTTCCATATTCAGTGTGGTAAGCTGGTGAAATCATTTGCAGTACTCTTTTTTTTTTTTTTTTTTCGCAGCTATTCTTAAATATTCAACAGTGAGTGTGCAAAACAGAAGCGCTCAGAGACTAAGAGCTTCCCAGTGCTACATAAAATTACTGATGCTCCTGAGAAGGTGAAACAAGAAGTACGAAAATAAAGTTAGGCAGCACATTTTAACACTTTATGGACTGCAATTCAATCTCAAAAACACATAATATACAACCACTTCAAATGTAATCCCATCACATTTCATATAATGGTAAGTATGGGAAAGGTTAAAAAATTCCTATTCAGTGCTATAAAAGGACACAATCTGTACTTCCCAGAAATAAATATTAGTTAAAATAATACTTGGACTGAGGATATAGTTCAGTGGAAGAGTGCTTTTCTCTCATATGTACAGTCCTGTGTTCAATCCCTAGCTCCACAAGAAGTAAACACGCCAAAAACAAATTAAAACTTATTTATATTCAGATCATGTGGCCAGACTCTTAGGAGCAGAAATTTTGCAGCCAGAGTGACTGGGGTGATTCTTGGCTACTCTCTAGCTGGATAAACTAATGTCTATTTCCTCCTTTCTTGTAGCAAAGATTAAATGATTTAATATTCTAAAAATAATTAAGAGAATTCGTTGGAATATATCTGTATATGTTCTTGTTAAATAAATAAAACCAAGACAGTAATGTATATCGTGTTAGACAGCTTTCTACAACAAACCACCATTAATTCTCAGTAACTCAAATGAATAAAATTTTGTTTATTACAACCCCGTTTGAGTTTGGAGGCTCCACTGAAAATCTTATACAAAGAATCCAATAAATGGCAGGGTTCTTCAGCGTCCGATCTCTAACACGAATGAAAAGCAAGTGTGGAGGCTCAGGCAGGATGTGAGATTTGGGGCACAGATGCAGCACCTTTGACCTCAGCATGTTTCACTGGCCAATTCCCAAAGGTACAGCGCTGACCAAGGGGAAACAAGACAGGGAACTGCAGTAATTCCGTATCTGCAGGACAAGCAAGTAACTAGTTTGTGTCTTGGAAAAAGGAATATAGGTGACAGATGCCAGGTAAAGACTGTAGATACTGCAAAAAGTTTTAAAATCTATAGAGCACAAAAAGAGTCTCAGGTGAATCTCTGGTTTCCACCTGTTTTTTTTTTTTTTTTTTTTTTTTTTTTATCTCCAACCAGTCTTATAAAGGCAAGTACAGCACATGACTTCTCAGTTTTCTTTCAAATTCAGGGGAAATAATTGTTAAGCCTGGCTATATACATGCAATATGTCTAGTGTAAATACAGAAAGCTACAAAATATGGTTCCTGTAGAAAGTAAATAATATTCTCTGACGACTATTTGAAGTCTACAACTTGCTCATCACAATTCTGGCAAATGGAAAATACTTATTTTCATTATGATACTTCTTTGTGCCCAGCAGATTAATTAAAAATATATAATTTGTTCCTTATATAGGAAACTGAATTTTTTTATTTGAAATGCATGCTTGCAAATAATGTGTCTGGCATAAAATGAACAACTTTGACTAGACTGGCTGTTTTTTGCCATGAACATTTGATAAGAAATGCTATCAAGAAAGAGAAGCATACAATGTTTATCACTTTAATTGTGCAATAATTGCCAAAGGAAGAGTTCTCATGACCAAATAAAGTTAGAAACCACAATGGTTTTCATAATGGTAGGAACAAAATGTCACAATTCCTGGCATCACTTCACCACTTGCCAATTCTCAGTTTTATTTTCCATCACATAGCTTAGCAATTTCCAGAAATCCTTTGCCCTAATTTTTATTTTCCAATTTGAAGACCTTTGGACAGTAGATCTCCCTACAATCTTCATTGCCTATACTGTAATTTTTAAGTCAGAAATCTTTTATTTTTGTCTTTGAACAATCTTTTCCTCGTCTCCCTTTTCCCCTTTTTGTGTATATTGTGTATCTCGCAGTCTTGTAATCTTAGTTTTGTATATTAAACGAGACAGAAATATTTGATTTACTGTATTTTGGTTTTTTTTTTTTTAATTTTTTAATTATTTTTACCAAGAACATGTATTGGTACATTGTATACATAATGATCATAATCAACATGGTTATTTTGTACCTGTACATGATACATCTTGGTTTTCCCCCCTCTTCCCCTCCCCTCCCTTCCATTCATCCATTCCTCCCTATTTGCAACAAGTGTAGCTACACTTTATCATTTTTTCCCCTTTCATCTTACTTTTCTTTTAACCTTCTTCTTTATCCCCCTTTTCCCTATCTAGTTCTCTCTTTTGAATACTATCTCTCTTTTTTCTTTTTTAAACAAAATATCTATTCTACCCCTTTGTCCTTATTTACAGTTATGGTTTCTCACATCAGAGAAACAATTCAATGTGTACTAATAAGTGTCTGATTTATTTCATTTAATAGTATGTTCTCCAGGAACATCCATTTACATACAAATGACTCTAGTTTATCCTTTTTTATGGCGGTGTAGTACTCCATTGTGTAGAAAAACCACATCTTCTTTAGCCATTCATCAGTTGTTGGGCATTTAGGTTGTTTCCAAGACTTAGCTATTACAAATTGTGCTACTATGAACATGGTTGTGCATATATCACTGTGATATGATGATTTGAATTCTTCTGGAAAGATACCCAGCAGAGGAATAGCTGGGTCAAATGGAACCTCTAGTTGTAGTTTTCTGAGGAATCTCCACACTGATTTCCACAGTGGTTGGACCAGTCTACATTCCCACCAACAGTGGAGGAGAGTTCCTTTTTCCCCACATCCCCGCCAGCACTTGTTATTGGTTGATTTCTTGATAATAGCTATTCTTTCTGGAGTGAGATGGTATCTTAGTGTTGTTTTGATCTGCATCTCTCGAATGACCAATGATGTTGAACATTTTTTCATATATTTATTTGCCATTTTTATTTCTCATCTGAGAAATGTTCATTCATTTCAGATGCCCATTTTTGGATAGGGTCTTTAAATTTGGGGGGGTTTGATCTTTTTGAGTTTTTTATATATTCTGGGTATTAGACCTTTGTCTGAGGGACAGCTGGCAAAAATTTTCTCCCAGTTTGTGATTTTTTGCCCTACTCTATTAGTAATTTCTTTTGCCGTGCAAAAGCCTTTTAATAGGATGGGGTCCCAAGCATCAATTCTCTGAATTGTTTCCTGTGCAGTCTGAGTTTTATTCATAAATTTTTTTCTAACCCCTATGTCTTCAAGAGTTCCTCCTATTTTATTCTCCAGGAGATTTATTGTTTCTGTTTTTATGTTTAGGTCTTTGATCTACTTTGATCTTAGTTTAGTACATGGTGAGAGACACGTATCTAGTTTTAGTTTTCGGCATGTGGTAAGCCAGTTTTTCCAGCACCATTTATTAAAGAGGCTATGTTTCTTCCAGTGAGGGTGTTTGGCTCCTTTGTTAAAGATGGGATATTTGAGTGTGTTTGGAGTTATTTCTGCATCTTATAGCCTGTTCCATTGGTCCTCGGGTCTGTCTTCATGCCAGTACCATGCTGTTTTTAATTACAGAAGCTTTATAATACAATTTCAAGTTGGGGACTGTGATGCCCCCTGCCTTATTCCTGTTGCCTAGAATTGTTTTTGCTATTCTTGGTCTCTTCTGGTTCCAGATAAATTTCATGATTGCCTTTTCTAATTCTGTGAAGTATGTTATTGGAATTTTGATTGGAATTGCATTAAATCTGTATAGTAATTTAGGAAGTATGGCCATTTTCACTATGTTTGTTCTTCCTATCCACGAACATGGGATGTCTTTCCATTGTCTGAGAT
>PVJO010018513.1:0-36604 GCA_004026905.1 Hystrix cristata | reverse complement strand
AAGACTCCAGGAGAGGTGATTGGATTGTGAGGGCACTTAACCTCATCAATGTGTTAACCTATTGATGAGTTCATAGCTGAAAGAGATATTAGGAGGTGGGGCTTAGTTGGAGTAAGTGGGTCATGGCAGCATGGTCTTGGGGACTATATCAGATCTCTGGCCTCTTCTTCTCTGGCCCTTCCCCTCTATCTGCTTCTCAGATGCCATGAGTTTTGCAGTTATTCTCCACCATGCCATTCCTCTGTGATGTTTCTGCTTTGGACCTCCTGACCTTGGACTGAAACCTCTGAAACCATGAGCCAAAAATAAACCTCTCTTCCTTTAAGTTTTGGGTTTCAGGTATTTTGTCTCAGTGACAGAAGGCCAATATGGATGGTGATAGAGGAAAAGTCTTCCATGAAAAATCCCTGTAGCGGGTTCCTGGAACAAGACCTTCAATTCTAAAATTAGAAAAGTTCCAAGGGAACTGGTACAAGTTGTCACCCTACCTTGGTGGTACTTTTAGGAATGAAGATAACAGTTGAGTTGATTCTGATCCTTCTGGGGAATCATTCAACATTTTATGGAGTAGTGGAGGAATGGTAATGGTTATTATTTTCTTTCTCAATTGAAAGGAAAAACTGCTAATAATACATTCAGGAGAGTCTAACAGTAGCTCTAAATTCTATGTAGTTTATACTTTAATTACTATGCTTGCCAAGCTCAAAACATCTTATCTTTCATTTGAGTCTGTCTACCAGTTTCAACTCTCCTTCATTACAAATCAGAAACTAAACTAAATCCTGGAGCTGTGAGTCTTTTCTGAAGGTCATTTTGCTCAGTCCCCTTCCCAAGACACATAGCCCTCCCCACCCCATTGGTACAAGGAATTGAACTCAGGGCCTTCATGATGAGCTATTTCCCTAGCCTTTTAAAATTTTTTTTTTGAATTTTTGAAGCAGGGTCTATGTTGCCTGGGCTGAGCTCAAATTTGCAATCCTCCTGTCTCAGGCTCTCAGAATGCTGAGATTACAGTGTGACTGCTATGCTGCTCTGTCAGATCCTTTTTAAGGAGATTAGGCCTTAAGTAGTATTTGTATTCTTCCTGAGGACTGATTCATATCTTCTCTCTCTCTCCTCCCCCCCCCCCCAGTGCTAGGCAAGCCCTCTACTGCTGAGCCACATGCCCTGCCCTCTGCATCTCTTCCCAGTTTTCTCTGAGCTGTTCCACTTGTGTTCCTCCTCTGATGCTACTCCACTTTGGGCCACTGCCATCTGGAGCCTAAATTCCTACTCTTGTCTCCTGATTAGTTTAACCACCTCCAACTTTCCTCACTTTCCTCACTTCCCTCACAGCTCTGCTGCCAAAGCCAAATTAAGCTACGTCCTGCTCGTGGTTTTTCAACAGCTCCACACAGTAGCACTTTTGGGTGAAGCGCTACTTCCCAAGCCTGATCCCTCAGCCCTGTCACCATCTAGCCTCTGCCTACCCTTCTAGTCTATCACCTAACAATTTCTCTGCTTACTTCTGTGCTCTGGCCTTCCTAAACTTCTTGAGATTCCTCCTTGTGCCTTCTTCTTTCTCTTTCTCCTTGCCTCTGCACATGCTGTTTCTTCTCCTGAAAACTCTTGCTCTTCCTTTGGCAGGCAGCCCCTGCTGGTATACCCCTGCTCTCTGCTCATAGAACTTTTTTTTTTCTTTCCTATTCTGATGCTTGTAGCAGAGAATGCTGGTTGATTCTCCCATATCTTTTCACCCTTGTTTCATTTCAAAGAAGAATTTGAAAGCAGCAAATTGTTCACCTTTTTTTTTTTTTTTCTAAATGACATTTCCAACCAGCCTTGCAGATAAGAGTGGCCAGTGAGATATAAGCGTAAGTTGTTGGGTAGGAGCTCTTGAAAGTGCCCAGATTTATCCTGCTCCATGTTTTTGGTCCTTCCCTCTTCCACCTCTCTGTCTAGAAAACAGTTGTGGTGGTTTTCTACTTCTGTTCATGCCACCTTGATATCTGTTCCAGCCACAGCAATTGTGTTAAAGTACAAATCAGATCATGCTGCCCATCTGTTCCAAACCTGCCAGTTATTTCTATGATGGATAAATACAAGGGGTGATATAAAAATACAGTACATATAGTGAATTTTCAAAAAGAATTACAGTAAAAGACACATTGCCAAGAGCTATAGGATAAGTATGTTCAAAGTGAGGAGGAATATTTTGAGTATTTTGAAGGGGACTAATGGCAATGTATCTTTTACTGTAATAGTTTTTAAAATTTGGACATTCACTGTGTTTTTTATCATCCTATTGCTCAACTATTTAAGGAAATTTCTGTCAAATAAAAACATGATAGTATATCCTCATCCACCTTATTCACTGGTTCTGGCACTGTGTGACTTCTGGCTCTTTCCTAAAGTGCAAATGACCACAAAAGCTAACTGTTTTAAATCAATTCAGGACGTAGGGACAGCGATGACAATGAAACTAGAGACACTTTCCAAACAGGACTTCCAGAACTGCTTCAGAAAGTGACAAGAGCAGGAGTTGAGGATCTAGCTCAGTGGTAGAGTGCTTGCCTAGCAAGCCCAAGGCCCTAAGTTTGATCCCTAGCACCACTCACCCAAAGAAAGAAAGTGGCAAGAACAGTGGGATAAGTGTGTTTGAAGTGAGGGAGAATATTTTGAGGGAGATTAATGATAACGTGTCTTTTACAGTGATAACTCCTTATAAATGTAAACATCTACTGTATTTTGTGATCATATTTCATAATGGCCTCTCAAAGACATCTATGCCTGAATTTCCAGGACCTGTGAATATGCTAGGTTACGTGGTGAAGGGGCATTAATAAAAATGGGATTAGGCTTGCTAATCAACTGACCTTCAGATAAGATTAATATGGCTTATCCAGTCAAGCCTTTTATAATCTTTAAAAGTAGACAGGGAGGCAGAAGGGAGAGACTGAATGACACGATATGAGAACGACTCAACTGCTGTTGCTGGCTTGGAAGAGGGAAGGGTCTAGGAGCAAGGAGTGTATGCAGCCTCTAGGAGCTGGGAAAAACAAGGAAAGGGTTTCTCCCCTACAGATTCCAGAAGGCATGCAACTCTGCTGATACTTGGGGAATGAACCCAGGGCCTGAGACAGGATCTAATTCACTAAGTTGCCCAGGCTGGGCTCAGATTTTCGATTCTTCTGCCTCAGCCTCCCAGAGTGCTAGAATTATAGGCCCTAGCATTCGTTGGGGGAGGAGGGGAGACCTCTCTTTTCCTCTTCTGTGTTGTTGTCCTAGGGTTCTCAGTTCCAGGCCCAGGCCCTGGTCTTAAGCTAGCCACATAACTGATGCAGGCATGGCCAGTTTGTGTACCCAGGACCTCTGACCGCCATGATTGCTCTAGAGAGGCTGGGCATGCGACTCAAGTGGGGCCAGTTAGAATCTCCCAGCTACCGTAGAAAGTAAGTTCTCTCTTTCTGCTGGGTGCCCAACTTGGCAGAATATGGGAGAATATGAATCTGGAGCCCACTCTTTGGAGGATGTCTATTTGCACAGGAAGCCAAATGGTCATGGAAAGATGAGAGGTGAGTGGAGAAAGAGATGGTTCTCAGTATGGTGAATTCTTGGCTTAGGTACTGCAGGCTCTGTTCACTGTTGCTCTTTCTTGGATTTTCTAAACAACTCTATTGCCCTCCCAGTTATGAGAACCAATACTTTTTTTCTTTTTCTTTTTTTTTTTTTTGCTTTATAGCTGGTTTATATTTTTCCACTTGCTCCCAAAGTAATCTGACTAAAATGGAAGGTCAGGTAAAAAGAAAGTGACAGAGACCCCCTGTCACAGGCAATAAGGCCCCTGGATCCATGCCTGCAGAGATGAATGCTATAATCTCCTGAAGGAGGTCTTCAGAAGGCCTGAACTGGGTTACTCTGGCAATGTAAATATTTACTTGGCTCCTAATTGCTTTTTATACAACTGAAGCCTACAATTCCCTATCTTCTTCCCTCTTAAAATGCTTCGCTGGATTCCCACTGCTGTCAGGATAAGGGCCACAATCTTTGATGGGCTGGAAAGGTCTGATCTCCACTGTCAGGGTCAGATGTCTGTGAACTTTTTCTGAAAGGGCAGAGAAGAAATACTTTAGGCTTTGTGGGACATAGTGGCCTCATGGCAACTATTTAACCTTACTGTTGCAGCGGAAAGCAGCAGTAATAGGCAGTAAACAAATGAATATGGCTGTGCGTCAATAAATCTATTTACGAAAACAGGGAGTGTGCTGGATTTGGCCAGTGGGCTGTTATGTGATGACCCTGAGAGGGAAGGTCTGGAAACTTTCCCCCTGTATACATCCAACTTTACTGATCTCCTCTTAGAATCTTCGTGCTCTAACCAACAGGCACCCTCCCCTCCCAGGGCTTCAACCCAACCTACTTTCTCAGCCTGGCAGAGTCTTCTGACTTCTTATATGGTTAACCCTACATATCACATTCCTGACATCCTGATTCCAAGCACTCTCTACCTTTCCTTCATAGCCTTTATCACTGTAATTTTCATTATTTTTGTGTTAGTTTGCAGTTTCTCTCCCCACTAGATGGTAAGCTCTATAAGAATAAGATCTTGCATGTTTTGTTCAGTATCTAGCATAATGCATAATACATAATAGGACATAATAGTACATAGTACATAATAGTACATGGTAGCATATCTCAAATGTATATTGAGCTGCCTGGGCTCAATATATATTTGAGGAAGGAAGGAAGGAAGGGAGGGAGGGAGGAAAGAAGAGGGAGAGGGTGGTAAGGAAGAAGAGAGGGAGAGATGGGTAAACAGAGGGGGAGGCAGGGAGAGAAAGAAAGGGAGAGAGAGCGAGAGAGAGAGAAAGAGAGAGAGAGAGAGAGACACTGAGAATTCAAGAGTAACAGCAATAAATGGGATATTTTTCTTGCCTGCCCATTGTTGAACTCCAGAGAACATGTAGAAATGATCAGCTGGTGCTCCTGCCCGCCCATTCAGGTAACTGGTAGCCTTTGGTGCTTGAGCGATGTTCCCTGGAAGTGACATCAGCTCTCTGGTCACTGTGGAGTCAGAGCGAGCTTCTCCTTGCAGCCCTTTTTGCAGTACTCAAACCCTTACATGTTGTCTTCCACGAGCCCAGGCCTGCCCACCAAGGCCAGTGCTCCCTGAGTCCCCTGGCCCAGAGTTATTCAAGCCTCTTGGACTCAGATTCCAGCTCCAAAACTTAGTGATTGTGTGACTGTAAGCAAGTTACGTAAATGGCTCAAGCCTCACTTTCCTCTCTGTGAAGTGGAGATAATGACACATGGCTCTTGAGTGGATTTAATGAGATACTACATGAGGTACTATGTAGATAGTACTTAACACAAGACCTGGCATACGTTTAATGTCAATAAGTTAGCAATTATTAGCTAAATTTTAGAAAAAGAATAATCTGATTGTCTGGTTAAAGCACTTGAGCCCATCCTTAATGTTTGTAGTGTTAGGTATAGGAGAAAAATTTGGAAGTGATATCAGCTCTAACTGTTTACAGCCTAACTGTTTACAAATTATTGAACTGTTAAACAAGATTTGTCTTCTATCCTTCCACTGATAAGTATGGCTTTATAAATGGCAAAGTTTTTAAAAATTAGAAAGCTATAGTCTTCATATATCTGAAAGTCCATGAAACACAAAAATAGTTAAATTTAATTATTAGGTATGTACTATTGATGGATCGATACATGTTTTCTGAGTGAGTATCTATTCTATAAATTTTTTCTTTCATTGTAGAAAAAAATTACTATTTATATGATTGTGACCAAAGTACATAGTTTATATGCTTTTGACAACAACTACCTAAAGGATTAAAAGTAACATGTAATTATGTTCAAAAAGTGTCAAATTTGAATACATTTCCACCAGAAGTATAAAATGAAATTAAGTGTAGAAATAAAATTGAATATTTTAAAGAATATTTATGTTTAGAGCATGAGAATTATTAACATCAAAGGCAAAGTAGGAATTATAGTTAATAGATATAAAAGACAGATGTGGTGGCTCATGCCTGTAACCCTAGCACTCTGGGAAGCTGAGGCAGGAGGACTGCAAATACAAGTCCTGCCTGGGCAAATTAGAGAGACTCTGTCTTACTCTATCTCAAAATAAAAAATAAAAAGGCAAGAATATAGCTCAGTGTAAAAAGTCTCGGATTTAATCCCCAGTGCTTAAAAAAAAAAAGCAAAAATTATTAAAAAAGTATTTGAGGGGCTGGGGATTTAGCTCAGCAGTTAGAGTGCTTGCCTTGCAAGCACAATGCCCTGAGTTCAATACCCAGCACCAAAAAAAAAAAAAAAAAAAAAAAAAAAAAAAGAAAAAAAGTATTTGAGTAAAGCTGTGGCTTTTATTTAACATTTGACAATGAAGTAAAATTTTAAGCAATTAGAAGAAAATTGACAATTCTAGCATTCATTCTGTTAACTTATTTGCCAATAAAAATAATCATTATAGCTGAGTGTGGGGGCACATGCTTGTAATCCCAGCTATTCGAGGGACTGAGCCGGGAAGATCTTAAATTTGAGGTCAGCCTGGGCACCTTAGTGAGACCCTGTCTCAAAACGAAATAGAAATGGCTGAGAATGTAGCTCAGAGGTAAAGTGTATGCCTACCATGTGAGAGGGCCTGCATTCAATCCTCAGTACTGAAAAACAGAGAGAGAGAGAGAGAAAAGAAAAAATCAGTATCACATTTCACTTCTGTTATGTCTAGCCTTAAAGTATAATTGAGTGATGTGAATTTTTTAACATTAGTGTACATTTCTTAGCTGTGAGTGTGCATTTTTGGCATGACTATGGTAATTCACAAGTACTTTAAGAACCACAAATGGAACACAAAAGAAAAAAGATGCTCAGCATTGCAAGGAATGAGATTGTGCTATACCAAATCTGTTTTATTCATGCACTCCAGGAGGAAGGAATTGACAATTACTTGGCCTTTTTTCTTACTAAGGGCCCCTGCCATGCCAGCCCTCTCTGTACTCTGAGGCAGTGCCCCTCTCTCATGTTGACAGGAGCAACCTATTTGGACTGGATGGAGAACAAAAAGCTGGAAATGTGGAAAAATATTCTCTGAGGCCTGAGTAGTGTTGGACCCAAGTGTGGATGTTCAGGATCAGGGGTAGTGATATGCTAGTGTTACCAGAGCCCAGGTGCACACATGTTCTGTAATGTGTGCATGATAATGTGGGGTCCTTAGGGGCCTCTCTTCTCTTGCCCAAATCTGAGGGCAATAGAAAAAAGGAATTCCATGGATGTTTGACTGATAGGTCATTGGGATGTTTGCATTGTAGGCAAACATTTCTGCTTAACTTGCAAGGAATCTCTGGGATGAACAAGGCCTTAGGAAATTTTGAGCAGAGGAGATATACAACCCCTCTTGCCTACAGTGTTCCTTTCTTCCCCCCACTCATTGGAGGGATGGAGTTCAGCAGCCTGGCAGCTCACTTTGACTCTCATGCTGTACACTTTTGCCAAGGAGAAGCACAGCCATGTTGGATCAGAAAATTCATTCTTGGCAATCAATACTTTAGTTCTTAATTTTCTGACTGATAGCAGAGTTTCAGAAAAGTGTTTTGATGAGTAACTTAATAATAAACACATCAAAATGAAGCAGAACTAATAGCAAAGAAGAATAAGATCCTGTTCTGCAGAAGATGCCCCCCCCCTTTTTTAAAATCAGGCAGAAAATCACCAAGATATACTACTATGAATGCCTACTAACAGTCTTTTAAAAATAAAGGTACCATTTATAGGCATGCTACAACAGGCTAAGCCCTCAAATAAAAACTAGAGTTCATAAAGAATTCCCATTTTAGAGAGCATGAAATGGAGGCCCAGATGGGCTATGTGACTTGAGTCACCCAGTCTTGGGGACAGTATTCCAAGCCAGGCTCATCTGTGTGCAGACTCTGGCCCTAGTAATCGCTGACACATGGGCTCTTTGCTCCCTTTGCACTCCACATCCAAGGGACCAGGAAATCAGCCTTAGCAAAGAACAATTCAGTGGGAATTCTGGCTGACCATTTTATTTTCCCTGCTATTCTTTGCTTCACTCAAAAAGAAAAAGAGGTCCTAGTAAGCCCACACAAACAGTTCATAAGCGTGTGTTAGGGTTAGGTTATAAGGCCTTGTAAAGCAATACTTCCTGACCTACTTTTCTGATTGAGTAAAAACCTGACTGAACTTTGGAGAACCTCTAATTACAAAATGCTGACTTGCTTCATCTTTTGAAGACCAATGCACGTTGCAAGATTACTGCAAGTTGGAAAGGTGTTCGCAGGTGCACCTTGAGTCATAAGACAGGGTTATAAGACTAACCCTAACTTGTTCTAGTGCTACAAAATATTGACAACATCCCTATGTTTTGCCAGTATTCTTATGATTTATGAGATATCTAAACCGCTTAGAGACATTTTTAACATTCCATAAAATTTACTGCTTTAAAGTGTACAGTTCATTAGTTCTTAATGTATTCAGAGTTGTGTCACCATCACCACAATCTAATTTTAGGACATTTTCAACACTCCAAAAAGAAATCTATACCCATTGACAGTCACTCCTTCTTTCCTCCCAACCCAGAAATCATTTCATCACTCTCTCTCCCAATGGACTTTCTTAATTTGAGTATTTCATGTAAATGGAACTGTATATGTGGTCTTCTGTGACTAGCCTCTTGCACTTAGCATGTTGTTTTCAAGGTTCACCTTGGTATAGCATGTGTCAATACTTGTTTCATTTTTGTGGCCAAATATTATTACATTGTATGAATATACAACTTGTTTATGAATTCATAAGGAGAAAATTAGATACTTGGGATCAATTTACTATCCTTACCTTGGAGTCTGATGATCATCTATATTCTAAAATATGAAGAGAAAGATGAATGAATGTAGCAGAAGTCTTTCTTTTCCTGAATAGTCTTTTTTTATGTTCTTTTAGTCTGTCCTCTTTTAACTTATGTCTTAAATCTCTCTTTCCTTTTCATTTCTTTTGCTGCCTCCTCTTTCTCTCTTTGTTCCCTCAGTGACAGAGACCTCCAGATCCTGGGCTGTAGTACTCATCTTTGCCCTTCTCATCCTTCTGCTTTTCAAAAGCCATCATCATAGAATGACTTTGTCAGGTCATGCTTTCAAGCTGCTTTCCACTGTCCCATCTCTGTGACTATTTCCTTCATGGCACCTGTCATCCCTTGAAGTTATGTTTACTTATTTGTTTATTCTTTGTCTCATTCCATTAGAATGCAAGCTCCATAACAGAAGCAACGAAATCTGTCTTGTTCGCTACTGTATCAAACAATTCCTTCCTGGTTCATAAGTAATACTCAGTAATATCTAAATCAATGTGTCAAAGATCTGGCCTCTCCCTGTATTTATTCACCTTCATCTTACATATCTTCTCTGTCCATTTCTATTTTGTTTTTTGAGGCAGGGTCTGGCTATGTAGTGCAGGCTGGCCTTGAACTCACTGTGTAGCCCAGGGTGGTCTCGAACTCATGGCAATTCTCCTGCCTTGGCCTCCTGAGTGCTGAGATTACAAGCCACCATACCAGTCTTCTGTATCCATTTCTATACTCATACCTAACCATTTCCTGAATACTAAGACTTTATATCCCAAGGCCTTTGTGCAAGCAATTGTTTCACAGTAGAGTACACTTCCCTCCCTGTCAGACTCCTTTTATTTGAATGCATTATATGCAATATATAATTGAATGCATTACTAACCAGGCATTCTGACCACACTTTACTTTGGACCTCATGTTCTCTGTGAATATATCTTACCTCTGTCATTCAACAGTGTCCTTTAATTTGCTAGTACGCTTGTCACTCCAACTAGATTCGTCTCCTTGAGGCCAAGAACTATAATCTTAGCCGTTTTTGTAGCTCTTAGGTCAGGAATGCAACGTGTGTCAAATGAATGTTTGAATACATCTGGTAGAGAGGAACTCTTGTAGGGAAAAGTGCACACTCAAATTTTCTAGCCATTAATCCTGAAAGGCATATCTCTGGGTATGTTTTTCTTTTACAGACTAAAGAGGAGTATTGCTAATTATTAGATTAACTAATAGGTATTGGTTTATTAAGAAATCTTTCAGGGCTTTATACACGTATATTTGAAAGAAATACATTTGAAGATCTCAATGATCTCAAGTGCTTGAATACATTGATGAAATAAACCCATGCTTGTCAAAACTCCTCTTTTCCTGGAACTCTTTAGAAATTGACCTAGACTCTCATTCAACCCCCAGGAAGTTCTATTCTCATTAGCACAAAAGCCATTTTCCTCAAACCATACTCAGGCTCTTTATATCTCCTATTACCTTTGGATCAATAAGTGGAAGATACTCGTGGTTTTCAGATGTTTTTACCTCCACTGTCTCACTTCCTGATTCAGATCAAAATATCCTTGGACTGAAGACAGACCAACTGCTGCTCTCAGGACATTGATCCTGCCCATTTTAGACCCTGTGCCTTTTATAGTCCCTGCCATCGGCATGGGAGTAGTTAAGAGCATCCCTAGACTGATGAGTGTTGAGTCCTTTCCACAAAATTGCTTAGCTGGGCAGACCTTTCTTCCATGTTCTTCGATTGCCCCAAAAGTCCATGGGTATGTTGTGGGAGAATCCTTTTCTTTTTTTCTTTCTTTTTTTTTTTTTTTACCAAGAACATGTATTGGTACATTGTGTACACAATGATCATAATCAACATGGTTATTTTGTACCTGTACATGATACATCTTGGTTTTCCCCCCTCTTCCCCCCCCTTTCCCTCCCCTCCCTTTCATTCACCCAACCCTCCCTATTTGCAACAAGTGTATTTACACTTTTCCATTTTTTCCCTTTCATCTTACTTTTCTTTTAACCTTCTTCCTTATCCCCCTTTCCCTATCTAGTTCTCCTCTCTTTTGAATACTATCTCTCTCTTTTTTTTTTTAAACATAATATCTATTCTACCCCTTTGTCCTTATTTACACTTATGGCTTTTCATATCAGAGAAACAATTCGATGTGTACTGATAAGTGGAGAATCCTTTTCTTAAGGACGAGGAGTCAAATTATCTTTTTGGCCAAGGGAAATGTCCTACTGGACATTTAATATACAGGACAAACTTTAGAGCTGCAGTCTGTTGAAAAGAACAAAAACAGAAAAACAAAGATCTGCTTAGCTACCTACCTGAGGAAAGAGGGAGAAGGGCCATTCTGGAGCCTGCCTGTGTCATGTTTCCTTGAGTTATTGTGAACAGATCTGGAGGGGTTGATCCCTGAGCCCTGAGAACTTGGAAAGCCTGGGGCTTTGACCCACTGACCTCTGCACATTGTATTCACAGGAAGCCTAGTCCTACCTGGTATGACCAGCCTTCTGCTAAGTTGTGCACCATTCCCTTTGTAGAGAAGCTATCATGGTCAAATGAGATGGCAGACATGAACCACCAAACATGATGGTTGGCACATAATGAGTTCTGCTCATATTAGTTCCTCCTTTTTCCTCTCATATCCATACGTCTTAGTCCATTTTCTGTTGCTATCACAGAGCATCTGAGGCTTGGAAATTTAAAAAGGAAAGAGATTTTTTTTTAATTTTTATTTTTACCAAGAACATGTATTGATACATTGTATACATAATGATCATAATCAACATGGTTATTTTGTACCTGTACATGATACATCTTGGTTTTGCCCCCTCTTCCCCCCTTCCCCTCCCCTCCCTTCCATTCACCTACCCCTCCCTATTTGGGAAGTCTAAGATTGGATTGTCCTGTCCGTGAGGGGCTTGTGCCACTTCATAACATGTTTGGAAGTCAGAAGGGCAAATACACACATGAAGAAAAGACAAAACATGAAGAATGGCTTTGTTTATAACATCCTGTTCTTGTGTAACTAATCCAGTCTTATCAGAAAGACACAGATCTCTCTTAAAGGTCTAATAATTTTCTTAGGACTCCACCTCCAGATACAACTACCTCAATGGACAACCAATTTCAACAAGAGTTTTAGAGAAGCCAAAATAGTACCACAGCCCTCAAATGTGCTAGGTCTACGAAAAGGCCATCCTATAGTAAAGAGTTTTGAGTTGGTACTGTCCAGCTTGGGTGTGACTCCTGTTGATAGTTGACTTTCAGAAGTTTGTTGAGATATTTGATATGATGTAAAAAGCCAAGTATGTACAATACCTGGCACCTAGCAATACATTATGGTAGGCATTTAACTGTAATTATTCTCATCGATACAAATCTAAGAGCCTAGAGAAGACAAACTAATGTGACAGACCAAGGCTTGACTCAATTCCTAAATATTTAAAACTCAAATTCTGGCCAGCCGTGGTGGTACACACCTGTTATCTCAGTGCATAGAAGACAATTTCAGAAGGAATATAGACATAAATGTGAATGTTGAACAATGAAGCTTCTCGAAGATAACAGAGAATATCCTTGTGGCAAAAAATTCTTTCTAGGACAAAAAAGCAATAGTCATAAAGGAAAAGACTGCTATATTGTACTTGATTAAAATTAAGAATTTTCCACAATTAAAGTATTAAAATGAGTCTAGTAAATAATATTATAAAGGAAATAATTCCTGTTACAATTTAGTCTTTTAGCATTAATAGCCTCTCTTAATATGTAAATAACTTACTGAAAAATGAGAATTTCTGTTCAACAAAGACACTGTGAGAAAGGTGAGGCGGTAAAGCTGAGACTCACACTTAGAATATGTTCAGAGTATATAGAGAATGCCTAGAATTCAATAAGAAAGATGTCAGTAACTTGGCAGGAAAAGGGTAAGAGATTTAAAGAAACATTTCACGAAAAAGAAAATCTAAATGGCAGATACATACAAGAAAAAATTCCATATAAACGACTATCAAGGAAATGCATACTATAATTGCTATGATATACCATGACACACATACTGAAATATTTTAAAAAGAAGACAGTATTAGTCTTGGCAAAGATGTGGAACAGCTGGAACTCTCTCCTCTGAATTACTGATGGGAAAGTATAAGTGCTTGTACTTGGGAGGTACAAGCTGAAGGCCAAGCTGGGAAACTTAGTAAGACCCTGTCTCGAAATTAGACTGATAAAGGGTCAGGAATGTATCTTAGTGGCAGAGCACTTGCTTACCATGCATAGGGCCCTGGGTTCAACCCCCAGTACCACAAAAACAAAACAAAACAACAACAACCAAAAAAAACCCAAAATGCCACAAAACACTTTACCAACAAAAACCAATTGCCTTATTGTTTTATCCATTCCTCAGAATTTATGAAGAGTTCATATTGTGGACTGGTCACTCACAGCTTGCAAGCCTAAGGAGGAATATCTGATAAACTCATCTCAGGGTTCAGTGAGCTGAAGGGTGGGGTGAGTTGACCAGTGGACCTAAAAATGTAATGTATGAATCCTAACACTTGATCCTTGTAAATGTGACTTCATCTGGAGAAAAGATCTTTGGAGATGTAACTAGGTGAAGGATCTAGATCATTCTGGACTATCCAGGTGTGCCCTAAATCCACTGGCATGTTTCCTTATGAAAGAAGAAGGGGGAAGATGCAGGGAAGAAAGGACAGGGTAATATGAAGATGGAAGCAAAGACTGGAGCAATGAAGTCACAACCCAAAGGATGTGTGGAGCCATCAGAAGTTGGAGGAAGCAAAGCAGGCTTCTCCTCTAAAGGCTTTGGAGAGATGTTAGCTTTCAGGCTTCTAGAATCTAGACTTATGACAGGATATGTTTGTGTTCTAAGTTATGCAGTCTATGGTAATTTGTTGTGACAACCACAGGAAATGAGTTTTCAAAGAATAGAAACACACTGGAATCAACTTTGACAAGAAGCAAAGTAGTGGGAGGGGTTTTCCTAGGAGAACTTGAGGGAATGTTATGGATCCCAAAGACAGGCAGTCCAGATGACCTCATAAGGAACAAGGTCCAGGACTAGACAGTTGGGAATGGTGTGCATGGCTCTCTCCTGTTCATGGACACTTAACCTTCCCTCTCTTGTCATTCTTCTTTCCCCATTTGCAGGCTGGCTGTTTCTGGTTCTTCATGCTGCCAAACCTTCAACCTGACCTGTCCTCCAATCCCATTCCCTGCGCCTAATGGATCAACAAATGGCTCTGTGGCCTGATCCAGATTGCAGAGGTGGGTCAGAGAGACAGTCCTTGGGTCAATTGGTTTTTCTCCAGGGACCATTTCTTGGCTCCAGGGCCTTCGTCTGGGGGTCAGGAGGCCATTGGTAGGTATCCTTCGTGGTTTCTGCTTGAGTCCCAAGAAGAGTCTTGAAGGGAAGACCACCAGTAGTCCCCTAACCCCCCAACTGGACAAATCAGAGAGAATTAATCTTCCCAAATCTTCCTCTCTGTGTTAGATAATGTCCTTGGCCTTCTAACATTTGGTCTCCTCAAACTCTTTTTCTGGTAATATGACTGCATCATATTACTGAGGGGGAAAGAATGGCTGAAAATCTGTCCATTTAGATTCTCTTTCTGTTCCAAACATGAAGTTAATCTGCTAGAACAAAAATATTATTGATTTTTATCTCATATACCCTTCTCCCTGAAACAACAAATGTGTGCTTCTCTTGGCGTAATATTTGTCTTGTTTTGGACTTACACCTTAACATAATTTCTGGTTTCTTCTTTTTTCATGCTGTCTTCATGTGGCTCCTTGAAGACAGACATACATGAGATATTGGAGGTTGAAGAGCTTTGTCTTTGACTATAATACTTTGCATGGGCAAAGCCAAACCTCAAAGGAAACAGAAACAGAAGCCAGGCAGGGGTGGGCACAACTGAAGAAATGGGCTCTGGAAGAAGTCCCCTTCTTGGATGTTTATTCTACTGTCTACAAGAACTTGTTGAGGGTCTACAAGGGCTGAGTGTGGGCTACAGTAAGGATTCCAGAGGAGAGCAAGCTGGACATTGTGCTCGAATGGAGCTTATGACCTTGGGAGAAGAAGGTAGAGATGAAAGAAGGTGACACAAATGCATGCATAATTGCAAAAAGGCCTTGCGGGAGAGGCGAGGGTCAGGGAAGGCTTCTCTGAGGAAGCACATTTCCCTGAGATCTGAAGGATGAGTGGGTGTTTCACTGGGTGAAGGGGGAGGAAGGGGGATGTTCCCATCAAGGGAACATTGCATAAGGGCGTTCATTACACATCAAATGTAAACATGCAAACCACAACTCCATAGGCTTGAGACCAAGTGAACAGCGGGCATTTAGGCTCTACTTTTTTGCCATCTGCAGGCAGAAGGGTCTGTTCGAGTTCTCCGCCTGGTCTCAGACCCCATGTAGATCTCTCTGGAATGTAAAGGTCCCTAGTGACCTGGACCCTGTCGAGTGTCCCCAAAGCTCCCTCTGTGTCAGTCTCATCTATGAAAACACCCTGGGTCTAAAGGGCCTAAGCAATCAGAAGACAAGAGATTTTTTTCAGAAAGAAACTTAATTTTGAAAAGAGGAGCTATTTTGTGTCCTTGTATCTTGTCACTAAAAGAAGCACAGTGTGACTGTCCTGCGTAAAGGCCACCTGGAGGAGTAAGCTCATCACCCCAGAGCAGGAAGTGACACAGGGAAAGTGGAGGGTGTGAGAAGGCAACCATATCTAATGGACCATGTCTTCTTGTGAGTCCCAGGCCTGGGGTCCTGTCCTCATCACAGCCTACAGCTTCACCTACCAGTCTGCTGCCCCAACAAGGCCCAAGGCTCCTTCAGGGGCCCTGAGTTTTCAGTTTTTGTTTTGTGCCTGGCACCTGGCATCTACATGATAAGCATTCAATAAATATTTATTAAAGGAACAAATGCATAAGCCTCATGGATTTCTACTCTGCTCCAGCCTCTAAACCTTTGAGACTGACCTGGGCTGCCTAGAAAGAGATGAATAAGATTATTATATTAAAGCTGTTCTTCACACACCTGTGCATAGTAGGTGCTCAGTCATCCCTTATTGAATGAATGGTTATAAATGTCTTCTTGTGAATGCCCTGGAACTTGTATGCAGCACAGTTTCTTTCTCAGTGGCATTGATTTGGTAATAAAACAGCAGTGTAGGGTAGTGTTGAGAGCTCCCTAAACTAGTTGTTTCAGTGAGGCAGAGAGCTTCTAATTACTGTTCTCTTTTACTTAAGAGTATATATTCCTGCCCCTTCATTAAAGGAGAACATGGGCTTTTCAGCTGGAACTAACATTTGTAGGTCAGGACACTGGTTCCTCTATTTTTAAAAATTTTTGTATTCAGGAAGCAAGGACTAGAAGTCCTTCATCAAAGGCAGATGAGGTTCCTGTATCTCTTCCTCGCATCCCGAGTCCTGTGGGTTAAGACTGCACTGCACCAGGGCAGAAGGGGGTGGCAGCTAGCCAGGATGTCCTGTAGCATTTTGATAAACAAACAGCAATTTTTATCAGAGCTGCTCCAATGTGCTTCCTTAGCTGTAGGAGTGAGGAGTCCTCCCTGGGCTTGTGTATAGCTCTCTCTCCATGAGATAAATGTTTGGGGTACAAAAATATTTGTACTCTGCTCCCCAGTTACCTAGGCTAATTTACTGCTCTAGGAGATCCTGTAATTCATTAATAATATACAAATACAAATCAAGGGAAGAAATTGCCTTGTTAATTGACTTTTGCGATGCTAATCTAAGACTCATTGGATTTCAACATTACCCAACAACTGTGTTTGTATCACACAGGAACAATTGCCTTTAGAGAAAGCACAAAGCCACCAAAGCAGATGTTTGAAATCTTTGCTGGGGGCCTTGTAAACAGATATACACTTACCTTAGTTCTCTTGAGGAATCTAGAGGTGGAGGACACACACAAAAAAAAAGGAGACAAGAGACAGGGGTAGACTCCAACCATCTGAGAATCCAGCCCAGATGCATGATGAGGGAAGGCCGCACTCTGCTGTATTGGGCTGTCTAGATTGTTGCTAGGTTCCCTGCCCCAGCCTAGAAAGCTGCAACAAGACTGATTAGAAACAGTACAATTAGACTCAGGTTACTGGTCCAAGTAGAAGCCAAGTTCATCAGTCTTTTTTTTTTTTTTTTTTTTTTTGTGGTGCCGGGGATCGAACTCAGGCCCTTGTGCTTACAAGGCAAGCACTCTAATCACTGAGCTAAATCCCCAGCCCCCAAGTTCATCAGTCTTAAAACATCAAATTCACTCCATATCTGTTCTCCACTGATATCCCAGGGCTAGGCTTTGTGTCTTCTTCTCCTCTATAATCTGTGCCAGTGGAGGAGACATGGAACTTTTGTGACAAGTTCAACAACAATGAACTGGGAGATAGAGTTCAGTGATGAGGTTTCGCAGGCTAGCCTGGGCAGATTCAACTGGACCATGATTTGAATCTCAGCCATTCTCTTTCCCTCTGTAATGCCAGTCACATACTCCAACAAGTCTAGGAGCTGGTTTCAAGTTCATCGTTATGATCTAAACATTAGCGACCTTGAAGGATCCAGCACAACTTTTGCTCCAAGTCTGCTTTGGCCACCTGAATGAAAACTCTGGTTCCTCCTGCAAGAAGCCTCTTGCCATTCTCATGGGAACCATGTAGATTTTATGGTAGATTGCACAAGAGAGATAAAGGGAGTCTTTAAATTACACAATCCCCAGCATACAGCTTTGGTCCCATTGCTTGATTTTTCTCTTCTCCCCATGGTTCTCCTTGACTGCTTTATCTCTGGGGCTTTTCCTCTCTGACCTGGCTCTTTGAAGTTTTTTAATTCCTCCCATTCTTGCTTTTCTTGATTAGAAGAGTAAAAGAAACTGGATCCAGAGAATGAAGATTGAGAATCACTTTTCTATTCTGTAAGATGAGGATGATAATTCCTACCTCAGAAGGTAACAGGGTAAGTAAATGTGAACTCTAAAGCAATACTTTTCAACTATAGTCCATGAAATCAGTTTAATGGGCTACTACTGGCATTAAAATGAAATGGGATAAAATGGAATAGAAAAAAACAGAGTGCATTACATTGAGCACATTGAGTAGGGGTAAATTCTGTTTTGTAAATCTCTTTTTCTTCCCCCAGCACCAGGGATTGAATCCAGGGTTGCTCTGTCACTGAACTATACCCTGTTTTAGATTTTTTTATTTTGAGACAGGCTCTTGCTGAGTTGCCAAGCTAGCCTCATACTTGTGGTCCTCTACCCTCAGCTTACCAAGTAGCTGAGATTACAAGAGTATATTTCTTCTTAGTGTCATATGTCTATGTGCATGTATGTGTAAGCATGTGACCACTGGCAACGTAAAATGGACTTTTTACAGTAGGTTATGGTGAAAAATGTTTGAAAAATATTGCTCTAAGAGCTACATGGATTGAAGTCTTTCTCATTAACTTTTATTTTAGCTTTGAGGTGGTGAACTCTGAGATTTAGTGAGTCAAAAACCCTGATGTTGGAAAGATCAGAAACATCCCCCCACCAAGTCTAGTTCCCAGCAGGGGAACAGTGACATCACATCAAAGACAGCTTGGGGACCTAATTCTGTTCACAGATATTTTTGTTTGGCACATGTAACATTTATAAAAACTTTTTTGAATTAACTACTATCATTTGAAAATGAAGAGGCTGGATTTTAAAAACCCTAGATTTTCAATGTCTCTTGAGATTTGGAGATTTGGCTACACCAGATGTCTTTGCCATAGCCCTCGCCTGCCTGTGTCTGCCTCCAGGGGCTGCACAGACTCCGAAAGCTTCCGGGTTCTTGACTCCAGGTGGACTCCATGGGGCAGAGTGGCTGCACACTCTTTGCCCTGGAGTCCTTCCCTAGAGAAGGCTCAAGGGTTGTTCCAAAGAACCACAAGGCTGGACTGTCTGCATGGTTCTTTCAGTTCAAGCCCCTGTTTTTCAGTCGATGGAAGAGGCCAAGGAAGGAGGAAGTGACTCAGTGAAGGCCACACAGGTCACTGGTGATGTGGATGGGAAAAGAACCCAGGAAGAGTATAATAAACGTCTATAAATTATCCCTCAGATTCCATATTTATGAAGATTTTGCTATAATGTTTCCTAACCTCCCTTTTAAAACTTTCACTTTGATGTAAAATATGCAGTAAAATGCATCAATCTTAAGTGAACAGATTGATGAACTTCTAAATTTTTATTATTTTGAAATAATTTCATACTTAGAGGGGGTAGCAAAAATAGTGCAAAGAATTCCCGTATCCTCTTCACTAAGACTCCCCACATATTAACATTTTACCACACTTGCTTCATCTTTTTATCATAGTTCATCATACTTTTTACTTTAAAATATTACTTTACAGTATTACACTATTGTTAATGTTTTTCTGGATGACACAGATGCTATCATTTTTCTTAATCATTTGCAGGTAGATGGTTTTAAGAAATGTTTTTTCCCATGGTATCATCATTCAAACCAAGGTGAATTGTAGAACATTTTCTGCACTCCAGAAAGCTCCCTAATGCCCTTTTCCAAAAGCAATCAATGCTCTTATTTTTTATCACCATAGATTAGATTTTCCTGTTTCTGAATTTGACACAAGTGGAATCATTCCCTGCATTATTTCTGCTGGATTATTTTAAAGCAAAGCCCAGATCTTGGGTGCTTTCACCTCTACACATCCTATAAGAATCTCTAAAAGCGATGAGCATTTTCTTACATAATTGCAATAGCATTGTGGTATGTAAAGGGTCATCATGACAAGCTATTATGACCCTTTCTATTTTACAGATGAGTGCATAGGCTCAAGGAGATAGAAAACTTGCCCCAGGAAGTAACCAGAGAAGCCAGCAGTCTTCCTTCTGAGCCTGCACCTTCAGGGCTTTGAGTCTGCCTAGGACCCATGCAGGGTCCCCAGCAGGGCTTTTGGCTGCCTTGGAAAACAGGAAAGGCCATGTCTCAGTTGACCCTTTCTCACTCTCCATGTGGTTTCTCTCAGTTGGGCCCCTGAGAGAACCCTGTATATGCTTACTAGCATCAGTGTTTCTGATGGGTGCTGCCTGCTGCCTCTGGTTGCCTCTCTCTGCAACAGAAGAAAGGCAGCACTCAGCCCCTGGGGGCCCAACAGATGGGGCCTTGCATATGTGTTTGAAGGCTGCTGAGGGCTCCCCACTCAGCACGGTTTAGACTTCAGCAAGTTGCTGAGCGGAGTCAAATAATCAAAACACAGAACTGACACATCTCTTTAATATTTCAGATCATATTTGCAAAGTAGTTCTAATAATACACAAACCCACATTTGTACAAAAAAGGAAACTAAGACCCACAGCAACCTGTTATTTCAGGAAGGAGGTAGTTAGGTAGGAACAAATCAAAAAGAGCATATTTTTCCCCTTGAAGACCAGCATAGAATTCTCCAGGAACAAATAACTTATAAGCTGAATCAACTCGTGATCACAAATTTATTTTCTCATAAACTGTAAGGTCCCTGTAGGAACTAGATAAGTCAAAGACTTAAATGTATTCACAAATCAAACCTTATACTCTTCCCAGAGGATGTGTTTGTTTGGTAAAAAAAAAAAAAATCTTTATTTCTTGTTTCTAAAACAGAGCTGCATGGGGCTATTTGAATGGAAATGGATTTTCAGCAAAACAATATTTCCCAAGTTGCTTCTTTGTTCTCCATATGATGGGCCTGGTGACTATCATAAGGTTTTCAAGCTGTGTTCCTTTCTAGGATCAAAAGAAGGGCTTCACGACTGTGGGGAGGAGGTGTTGACTGGAAGGGCTAAGATTTCCTTTAACTCTCATGGCCCCCTAATGAGGCAGGAATTTTTCTCTCCACTTTGCAAGAGAGGCATGTGAGACTCATGAAAAGCTTGAATCATTGGCCCAAAGTTGCTAAATAGCAGGGGCAGAAATGAGTCCCCTGACTTGCACCCCAGCTTCTGGCCACGAGGATAGCTGTATAGTGTCTTCACTTTTGCCTGTCATGGATCTTGTCTTCCACCCCACCAAGATTCTGTCATTGAAGGCAGGAAGGGCTTTTACCTGCTTGTCCCTGGCTGGAGAGGCCAGCAATGTCTCCCCTCAGGCCATCTTAGCACTAAGGCACAGAATTACCCATGGGCCTACCCCCCAAAGCCTCATCATCTCCCCACACCTTGATGGTGTCCAGAGACATGGGGCAAGAAGAACTCTCTGGAGACAGGCCCTTTTTTATATTATTTCATTTCACAAATGCAATGGCAAAAATTCTGCTAATAGGATTGCCAGCTCCGCAGGCCTAGGCAAGCTATTCTAAGGAAATAGGAAACATCCTGGCACACCTGGAAATGGATTACATGTCAGAAACAATGATAGGCCACAGAAATTAATCAAGAGGATGGCCTTCACTAGAGGGTGGGAGAGAAGAGAGAGAAAGAGAGAGAGAGAGAGAGCAGGATTCACCCATCAGGAGCAACTCCTGTTGATTTTGTGTGTTTCTCTGGAGGCCTCTGTGGCTCCCAGGAGCAGGGAAGCAGCCTGGTGGCTGTCCAGGCTGCCTGAGTGCTAGCAGCTCTGACCACATCAGTACCTCTTCCCCATGAGCAGCCACACTGCCAGTGAAGGAGAGGCTTCCTCTGGTCCAAGTGTGAGAAACTGGGGCCTTGTCCCTTGCCCTACAGGCTCCTTTGGGAGGCAGCAGGCTTTCTGGGCCCAAAGAAGCCCCTTCCATCTGATTCTGGCCTGTCACCAGCAGCTCTAATTTGGGACTGAGGCACCACGGCCAGCATCCAAACCACTATCTGCCATCTCCCCCAGCTGGGCTGGTGTCATGGGGACCTTCCTGGGTTTCTTATCTCTTGCCTCTGCCGTCTGGTGAGGAGCTGGGAGTGGGCAGGCTGGGGCCAAGGAGGAGGCAGCTGCTCTGAGGGGAGGCCAGAGAGGTCCCAGCCGGGCTGTTCTCCTGAACCTGTGCAGCTCGCAAGCCCCCTCCTCTTGCAGGTCACAGACCTCTCTGGAAAGTGATCTGTGGCTGCTCGCCTCTTGGGGTAGAGCGTAAACTCCTCTGGTGACATCCAGAGCTTGGGGAGCTCACTCCTGACCTCACATCCTATGCTCTTGTAGAGAATTTGCCAGGATGCCCCATGCTCATGCAACTTCCTCCACTGCTCTCAGTTCACTTGGGTAGTTACTACTCTTCCTTCAAGTCTTAGCTGCAGTATCACCTGCTGCCTGGCTCTCATAAGGCCTTCCCTGCTGTAACCCCCACATCTTGCTGTGTGTGTCCTATCAGTAGCAGGTAAATGTCACTTCCTACTGCTATACAGTGTACTGCTAAATCCAGCTCAGTGCTGTACACCAAAGGCCTGATAGTGGTGCAACATTTCAGGCAACATTTGGGGGAATACAGGCAGATCTTAGGGGTGGGGAGCACTGCATCTGGTTTGGGCCCCAAAATCTGTTGCAGAGGCACCAGACTCTTTCAATCTTCTTTTGTTATTCCTTAGAAGCACTTGGACTCATTCATTTGACTTCATTTTAAACCCAGCAGTAACTGCTGAGAGTGTTGTCCTCTGTTGGCAGGAAGTATGAACTGCATCCTTGTTTTCCCTGTCTGTCCCATTCAGCAAAGAATAAGGCAGCATGGTGGAGCCGGAGCCTTTTGCACATTTGCTCCAGTATCCAGGAAATGAAGGTGTTTGGAGGAGACCACGGGCTCCCCCGGAGAGGGGATATCCATACCACTTTTGGAGGAGATGGGTCTTGTGTTTCCAAATGCCTCTTCTGGGCAGTGAGGCCTCAGAGGCCTGTGGGCTCACAGGGGTGGCAGTCCCAGTGGAACGGGATCTGGATCACCCCTACTGCCCAGGGATGCATTTGTAGGCCGGTAGTGTCCTCTTGCTGGTCATAATGCAACCAGATTTTGATCTCTTCAGCCAAATTTATTCTCCACTCCCATCAGCTCTGTGGATTCCTGCCTTTCTGCTCAGGTCTGGGGAGTATGTAGGGACAGTAGAGGCTGCCACCCAGAAATTGGAAATGGATAGGAGTTGGCAGGAACTTGGGGAGTAGGTCAAACAGCCCATTTCTGTCTTACTACTCACTGATGCTGAGGTTGAATGGGTTTGCTTTGTTTTTACTTATAAAGAACAAGAATATCTGAGTATTATGAAAGTAATTGAAGTGGCTACACAACGATCAAAATTATCAGGCACGAAACCACAGGGATTCAGATGGGGTGGATGTCCAGATCACAACAGCTTCTTCTTCTCTGCTGGGTGCAGATACAGAGGAGGAAAACTGAGTCTGGGCTATGTGATTCCACACCCTCACCACAACCATGCAATTCATTGGTCCATTGGTGGGCACCTGACCAAAGCAGACCCAATTAGAGTTCTTCTCTGGGAATATTTCAGATCGGAACCATTTGTAGTTGGAAAGCATTAGGATTGAGCTAGAAGCTGTGGGTTGGTATGTTCTCGACCATGTAAAAAGAGTAGGCTGCAATGAGAGAGAATGAAATCAACAGGGAGAGGAAAGGTGGCACCTGAGTACCTGATCTCATTTATTCCTACAGCCAGCTGCGGCTCCCTCCTTTCTGTGCTCAGGTGAGACACCTCCTTTTCATCTGAGCTACATTTTTGTCAGTTGTGATCAAAGCACCCTGACTCACAGCAACAAAACCCCATCAAGCATTTGCCATGTCAGGAACTATTTATTCCTAAGCCCTCCACCTCCATTTGGGCCTTAAGGAAGACCAATACTTCTGTAGAATATGATGTCACGAGAGAGCTCAGCCACTTCATAGTGTCTATCCAAATCACACTAAATTCATTGGAAAAGGTTTCATGAATAAGTGAAAAAACAAAGCATACCTTCTGAGTTTCCCTAACCATTGTTTTTAAAACACTGTCATTGCTACTTCTGCTCTGCTGTTCTTCATATGACCTTGACATGCGTATGCTGGCATGGAGAGCATGGAACTGAAATTCCTGGTTCTGTTCCTTCCCATGGTTCAGTTTTATGATGTCAGACAAACCACGAAGCCTCTCTGAGAGTTCATTTTCTCATCTCTAAAACAGGGAAAATAATATCACCTAACCCAAATTTCTTAGGAGGCCCACATAAGAATGAACTCTGAATTCCATAGCTGTGATGCTGTCTCGGGAAACAAAGCAGGTCTTCTCATCTGATAGCTCTTCAATCTTTTGACCCAATTTGCTTCCATTTAATTACTTCTGGTGAGCGGCCACCACATGTCAGTTCTGTTTTGGGAGCTGAAGATTCTGTAACGAGCAGGACAGATGTGAGTTGTCTTAAGTATCTGATATTCTAATGGGAACAGCAGAAAACAGGTAAACTAAGAAGTGAGCAACTTAAAACATTTTGAATGGAGAGAAGCTCTGTGACAAAAATAAATTGGACCTAGAGTGAGTGGGATGTTCACTTGAGAAGAGAGTAGGACAGAATATTTGAAACTGGGACAGTCCTACAAAATCTGGGGCACATGGTACCCATAAATATAAGCTCATCTTGTTGGGTCCTACACCCAGCATTCTGGAGACAGGCCATGGCCAAGAAAGGATGGGTGTCAATAGTACATTCCTCGCTGGTTTGGGGCACAGCAACCCAAAGAACTGAGAGCCAAGCTTAAGCCTTAAGAAAAAATATAAATGTACTAACCAAACAATGGGTGGAGCAGGGAAACCATTCCCACCCTGAGCTTGTGCTTTCTTCACTTCTTATCATTGGCATTTCTTTGCTATTGGGTAATATGTTGAAAACCTTGCAGGTCTAGGCTGATTTGGTATCCACTCTTCTCTTGGACAATTGGGCTGTATTCAGTCTGGCACACCTGTTGGAGTCTCTTACTGCCGACATCTTCAGAAAAGACTGCCACAGCTGAGCTTAACAAATTTGCTTCCATGAGAATGTAGATGTTGGGAGGAGTGTGCCTTTGCCATTGTGCTCCTGCACGACACCATTTAAACCTTAAGGGACTGAGCTTGGAGGAGCTGTGTGAATTAGCCCAGGTCACAAAACTGGTGACCTGCTGCTAAATCCTGGGTCATTTCACCTTGCCACTTGGCCTCTCTGCTTCACCAGTGACTCCTGTTTGCATAGATGTTGCTCAGTATGCTTTAAACAAAGCCAGTATAAGGAGCCCTTCTGCCTGCTTTATCAACAGATCTGCACAACCACTCAGTGAGGTGTTGTGGACATTTTTATTATGGCTTGTCAGTTCCCCTCATTCTCAGCTTTGCTGTCCTCCTTCAAGGAGTGGTACCTTCTTCAGTGAATTACTTTTAGGGCCATAACAGTAAGAACCTTGGTCCCCATTGACAAACAATCTGGCTGTGGTGATTGGCCTGGGGATTTGATACTTTGAATTAGAGGAGTGAACCACTTCCTCTCCAGTTGTGACTGTGCCCATTGGAGAGCCCAGCGTTGAGGACAGTGGTGTCTCAGTCTTGAAGAGAAGCAGGTTTGGGAGAATCAAGCTGGGTACCCAAGAGAGAGTGGTAAGTCCTAAAGGGTTGAAGGCTCTTTTGATTCCTCCTGTCCTCCAGTTTGAGTTACCTTCTAGGACATGCATTCAGAGAGATCTCACTGAGAAGCCAGCAGGAGCCAGCTTCTGGGGAAGCAAGGAGGGCTACTGGGTGTATACAATTTGCTTTGAAAAACCATATAAAGGGAAAGTTTCTACTAACGACATGCGAAGAAACTTCTCTAGTCATCAAACATCTTTATGATACAAATGACAGAAAACATCAATTTAAAACTGGTTTAGGCAATGAAGTAGGTGTGCTAACTGAACGATGGTGGAGTAGGGAAAACAAGCCCACACCGAGCTTGCATTTTCTTCACTTCCTTCCATTGAGATTTCTTTGTTATTGGGTAATATGTTGAAACATTTTTCTAAATGGCAAATTAACAGCCAAGAGAAAATTCTTCTCTCAGGCGATGCTTGATCCATGCTTTCAGGATGACCCTGAAGTTATTTCTTTATCTCTCAATCTGGTTTCCTTGGGTTTCACAAAATGACTCTTAGAATTTTCAGGTTCCAGCATAGGAGCAACATACTTTTGTTTCAGACCTTCAGAAAAAGTAAGGGTATTTTCTCCATAGGTTTTGTACAGTGCTGAGAATTGCCTTTCCTTGATGACTCAGGCTGGGTCAGATGCTTATTTTTAAATAAACCACTGGGTGAAGGAGGGCTGCAAGAAGAGTTTGGGTCACTCTTTCCCCCATTTAATGGAGGAGGGCATTTTCCAAAAGAAAATGAAAATCCTATTGGGGAGAGGAACAGCGATGGAGGCAGTGGGCACAGCGGAACACATGACCTGCAACTGTCATTGCCACGGTCACTGTGTATCCAGCTAAGTCTGGGATTAGCTGACCTGCGGGGGATGCAGCCCAGCTTGTATGGAGATAGATGAAATGAAGTTTTAAATGGCTATGGAGGAAGTACACTTTGGAGTGATCTGTAGCAGCTGGTGTCCACTTTGCTGAACAACTCACTCATTCCACCTGAGGAACTAGCAGGTGACGTGTGACACAGCCTTCCTACTGCCTCCTTCCTCTTTCGCGGCACAGGGGAATTCTTAACCCTGGATCTCCAATATCCCCAGACTCTACTGCCCATCAGGATCAAGGCCATTCCCTCTCTTTCCTCTCCTGGCCGTTTGTTCCTCCCCTCCTTGGATCAGGCACTAACTAACCCCTTAGGGTTAGGAATGGGACCCGAGAGTAAACCTGTCAGGCTGACGCCTGAGGAAACAATTGTCAGCTGCTTCAAAATCTGGCTTTAGTCTGATTTTTTGAGCTTAAAAAACCAACTAAATGGGCTCTCTCAATTGTGTGCTAATTAGAAGATACAGCTTCAAAATATGGCCCAGATGTTTCATTTCTAGAAATGACCTTTCCAATTGCCCAGTTGTTCCTTTTGCATATGTATAATACAGAATAATTAGAGACACCAAATATCCATCAGCAGGGTGCCTCTCTGATGGAATTCTTAGCAGTTCTTTTTAAAAAGTGGGTTAGGGTCATGTGAGGTCTCATAGTCTCATAGAAAGATGTCCAGGATACATATTCAAGTGACAAAAAATTATAGAACAGGATGTAGCACAACACCCCCCCCAACATACACCAAATTAATGCACAAATCTGACAAGCTACACGCTAATTTGTTAATAGTAATTCTCTTTGGAGAATGGGATGGTAGCAGGGTACTTTCATTCTTTTATATTGTTTGTTATCTTTGATAGTGAGTGTGTATTACTTTTGCAAAGAAACAAGATGAAAATAGGCCTGGGGGTGTAGCTTAGTGGTAGACTGCTTGTCTATCAAGTGTGAGGCCCTGGGTTCAATCTCTTGTACTGGGAAAAAAAAAAGATTAAAATAGAAATTAAAATAACTCTCAGGATGAAAACAAGCCATTGTGGTGGGCGGGGTGGGTTGATGCTCAGTGTGTGTTACCTCCTCTTTCTGCTGTGTCATCCATACCATGGAAGTTGGAAACTGAAAAATGAATCTCCCAAGTCCTTTGCAGCAGGTGCTCTGCATGTGATTTAGATTTTGCCAGACTCCTTTTCTGTGACCCTGTGGTGGGACGAGGGACAGAGAAGTTGCTCTGGTGTTGTTCGTGCTGACAAGCACTGCCAGGTGGGTTTTACTGGGGCAGTGCTGGCTGAGGTCTCAACAGCCTTTGACTCCCTCTGGAGGACACAGTATGGGGCACTTTGTGCCTGTTTGCAGCAGCCCAAGGAGGTAGGGAAGCATCCCAGTTGAGCAGGTAGCTTCCACGTGATAGAAGAGCCAGCTATCCCCTGGAAGCCTAGTTCTGCTATGTGACTAGAACTGGTACATTTTTGCAGCCTTTCATATGATTCTTTAAACTGTTTGTAATAAAAACCCCTTTCTGTTTATACTAGCTAGTGTGTATGTGTGTGTGTGTGTATGTGTGTGTGTGAGATCACTTACATGGAAATCTGGAAAAAGCAGCATAATATTTCTTTGGTTTCCCAGCCCTCTGCGTCCTTAGAAAGCATGAGAAAATTAGCTTTGTTTGTTTCAAAGTAAGCCCAACTAGGGAGACCTAACTTCATAAAATTCCACTCTACTGACTTACGAGCTCTGATGATACAAACAGAAATAAAGACCTGAGAATGTGGTCTTTGGCCCTCCAGTATCATTTCTCTACATTTTCTTTCCTGGATGCAAACTCTTTATCTCTGGTCACCCCCTACTTTCATTTAGAGCCATTTTGCAAGAATAATCTCCTAGGTAAATACAAAAGGAAAAACAGGGGAAAGACTGATAAGGAAATGAAAGAGGGTGTAGTCTGCTATACAGCTGATACTAACAATAGCCTCCTTTAACGTGAGACTAAATGGTGACTCATGTTTCCCTTGGGTTATGATTCTGTTTCTGTAGCCCTCTGGACCACTCCCTGAGGCATTTGGGATGGTTCCAGAGTCCTCTATGAGTGCCTCTTACAACCTGGTCAATATTAAGTTTTGAAGTTTGGTAGCCCCCAAAGTTTCTTACCAATGTTGATCTCAGAGCCTGGTGTCCAGAGGAAAATGAGGCATGCTTCTCCTGATACAGTTTCTCTGACAGTCCAAGGCTGTTTCTTCAAGACTTGAGGGAAATTGGAAAGTGGATACGTATTTGTCATCTGGCCAAACTGTCACAGTGATAGTACCTCCTAGTATCTCCTCACCAGCTCCACTTTGCCCTTTTCTACCAATCAACACCCTCATCCATGCAGCCTCTGCTGTGAAGCACTTTAGAGTTTATAAAATGCTTTTTGTATATTCCCATTTGGCATCACCACAGCCCTGTAAGGCTAGTGGGACAGGCACATCAGCCTCGCATCATAGACAAGAAAGTCAAAGTGCGGAGAGTTTAAGGGACTTGCTCGAGATGAACCCAGTTGCTCAAGATGGAACTCTAAGTCTTGAATCAAGGTTTCTAACTCAAAGTACACTGCGTTTTCTAGAGGGGCACGTGGTCTCTTGGGTTTTGTTCTTATGATTTTACCCCATGTGCTAGCGATGACCTCCATTTCTTCCTATGACTTTGCACTCAGCATTCAGATACTCCCTGGGCATCTTGCAAACTGGCAGGGCCTGGTCCTGGGCTACTTGGCTTCTGGCCACAATCATACAGGTCTCCAAAGTTAACAACAAAATTGGCTCTCACCTTCCACCACTGCTCCTCTATCTCACCACCCCCTGGATTCGGGGAGAGAGGAGGCTCTTCAGGCAGATAACTCACTGTGACCACTGGATGTCAGTGCTGATCTGTCTGGATAACTGAGCATCTTTCCAGGCCAGGCGGAGCCATCAGCACTGGGGTGAAAATGGAATCAGAGAGATATTTTGACCAAAAATAAAATACACAGTGACTATACACTTTTATTAGACAGTTGGGTTTCTCCTGTCCCATCTCTGTTCTGAGATTCTTCCAATTGCTTGACCTAGCTATTCAAGAACTAATCAGTAGGAGTGAGACAAGAAGCAGCCTTTCAAATACAGCTTACAACATCCTCTCTGATGGCTGATTCAATTCCCTTTCCAAGGATGATACCACTCCAGGTGCATCAAAAGTGCTCTAAAGCAAAGTGTTGAAGTGTTTTTCTTTGAGATGGGAAACTTGGGAGGGGAGAGCCTGGGAGAACTGTGTGATTCTTTATACTCTGGGAATGTGGAACTTGAATAAAATAGAAACTAAAAAGTGACATAAAGCAGCCACTACGTGTGGATTGAAGGGGAGAGGAGAGATGGAAAGACAGACATATGGGCTGAACACGGTGACATTGGATGCCAGATTTTTGAGAACTCTGAGCTAGAAGTTTCCCTTGCATTCACCCATTCACCCCTCTTTTAACCTTCCAGCAACCATAAGAGGTACTGGGTGAGGAAACTCAGTTTTAGCGAGATTAGCCAGTAAGTGGTGGGACTACATTTTAACCCAGGCTTACTTGACTCCAGAGCTCATAATTTTTAATGAAAGGATGTTCTGCTACTGAGATACCTGCTCAGCCTTTTTTGTTTATTTTTCGGGTGCTGGGGATCAAACTCAGGGCCTTGTGCTGCTAGGCAAGTGCTCTATCACTGAACTAAATCACCAACCCCTTAATTTTCTGAGACAGGATTGCACTAAGTTGCCAAGGCTGGGCTTAAACTTGCAAACCTCCTGCCTCAGCCTCTCCAGTAGCTGAGATTTAAGCTATGCACCCACATGCAAGGCCAGAGCTCACATTCTTACTTGCTCTGTTGTCCTATCTCCCTGCACCTCTGCCCACGTGGACTGATTGAAGAGACTTGTTCAATATCAGGCAGTGTTTGAGGACAGGAAAGTGGAGCAGGGCAGGGACTAAGTATTGGGGCTTCCTAACTATCTCAAATGTTTTTTTCATGGCCTCACTGGGCCTTGTTCACTGGTCTATGCCAGAACCAGGGGAAGTGGGGCCAAGCGCCAGGTTCATCACTGGGGAGGAGCCCTAATAGCTGAAGCAGTTATTCTGGAGAGGGAAGCCAGGCTCATCAGCCCATCTGAGCACAACTCCAACCAGCCCACCGGACAATTCATACTTTTGGGACTCTGTTGCCTTCCTTCCTGTAGCCTGTACCCTTACCCTAGACTTACTCAGTTCCAAGATGGCAGATGATCTTTGTCATCCCAGCCCTCCTCCTCTGGGAACTGGTTAAATTCAAGGTAGGCTCCCAGGGCTTGCAATATGATATGAGTATCATCTGGAGCCTTTTCTTCATGGACTGTGAAAGTGTGGCCCTCAGAGACTGTTCTCTAACTGCATTCTGATCTACCCACCCTGAGGCACTAGAAGACTGCCACACTGGACCTGGATGGTTTCCTCGAAGTGCTCTGTGGTGCAAGTGGTAGCCAGGAAGGAGAGGCCCCTCAGTCCCCCAGTCAGTGATAGGTGGAAGCCCCTATTTCCTCTCTGGTCAAATGGCAAGGTGGAGTTGGGGGGCTTTTCACGGGCACCCACCTCTAATGTTCTGTGTTTCTAAAGTAAATTAAATTGGGGAAATGACCTGAGTAGTCTAATTGACTGATTTCATTCATAATGAAAGAGGTGGGCAGAACCTAAGCTCACCCCACCAGTGGGTCAGAGTGAAATAGTGAAGATTCAGATGACAGATGGATGAAGTCCTGGGGGAAGGGTGAGATGATTTCTGTCTTTAACCAAACAAAAATCGCTTCCAAATCAAGTTTTGGTTTAGATGGTGAGACAGGATCATTGAAATGAGTGTGCAGATTTATGGGGAGTTGGGTACTCTGCCAAGGGCATGGCCATCTCCAGGCAGACTCTTGGAACTTTTTAGGAACACAAATATTGTTGGAAGGGTTGGTGGATTAGCTGGCTTTCCCATTGGTAGACAAAATACCTGGAACCTGCAACTTAAGGAGAAGTTTAATTTGGCTCATGTTTTAAGGGGATTCAGTTTCATGGTAAGTTGGATCCAAGGCAGAAACATTATAGTGGAGCAAAGCTGCTTAGTTCATGACAGCCAGGAGGCAGAGCAGAGGAACAATACCAGAGAGGAAAAGATGAGGGAGCAGATGTAGACTCCAAGGCCATATCTCTATGACCCACTTAGACATATTCAGAAGTATGCTCCACTAATCCCCTGGGTGGATTCCAAAGCCAATGAAGTTGACACTCCATCCTAACTATCACATCCCACCCCCTGTTAACTTCATACTTAAACACATCTCCTTCAACCATACCTAATCTCCAAATAAAGACAATAGCAAATTCATAACCCATCCACTACAACCATCCTGCATACAACCAGAAACACTACAGTCCTTTCCCCCAGTCTCAACATTTCTAGCATTTCTCAAAAGCCTAAGTCAAAGTCTGTCCTGGAACTCAGGGCAAACTCTTAGCTGATAACCTTTGTAAGAAATCAAAAACAAATTACATAATCCCAAGGTACAATGGCACAGGGTAAACATTCCTATTCTAAAAGGGAAGAATAGAGGGATAGAAAAGAGTCAGACCAAAGCAAGACCAAAGCCTAGCAAGTAAACATTAGGTCTATAATTTTGTATTGGGCACCTGGGACACACAGTGGGAAATTTGAGTTCCTGAGGTCCTGAACAGCCCCACCCTTATGGCCTTGCTGGTTGCAGCTCACTTGGGCCGGCTCCATTTGTGGGCTGCAGATTTCAGCAGACATTCCATGTTCCTGGCATCTTCAACTTGCCAGGTTCTTCACTTCACTTCTGTCTTCATTCCCACAGCTTTATGTATTGCCCTCTTGAGGTCTTCTTCCCTGGCCTTTCAGACCTTCCTTTGAAATCTGTGTGAAAACATTCCTGACCCCATAACTCTTACACTGTACTTGCTGGTAAAATCAGCATCATGTGGACAATGCCAAAATCCTCTGTCACCAGGAGGAGAAACCAGACCCCCATTGGACCATGGCTGCAGCAGTCTCTGAGTGCCTGGAATACTGAGCATGGTGAAACAAATCCCAGGAGCCAGTTCTCTAAGAGGTCCTTCTTGAAGAGGGGCCCTAGTGGATCTCTTCTCAAATAAAAGGTCTACATTTTTACATCCTTGAGCCTGTGATGGATGGTATCTTGCTGATTTCCAAGGTGCCTTCAAGGCATCTTTCTTCTTGCCCCTGTGCAAAGTACTGTTTCTTTTTAATGGTGGTAATCTCTTCAGCAATCACACTTGTTTTGGCTCCAACTTTACCTGTGGTCTCTTATGGGACCATTTAAATATTTCAAATTTTTCTGTTCTGCCTTGTGCCCTCAATTCTCACTATAAATTTGGCTAAAAGCAGCCAGCAGAACCCAACCCACAACCTGAATGTTGGATTATCTTGAAATGTCCTCCACCAGATTCATTAGTCCACTGTTTTTTTTTTGTTTTTTTGTTTTTTTTTTCCCGTGCTGGGGATCGAACTCAGGTCTTTGTGCTTGCAAGGCAAGCACTTTAACCACTGAGCTAAATCCCCAGCCCCAGTCCACTGTTTTTAATCTCAGTTTCCTTTGCAAAGTCTCACACTTGGGCAAAATGTAGATCAATTGTTGTCAGCATGTAATGCACATGGCTTACACCCCAAATGCCAATGTAGTCCTTGTTTCTAACTGAAAGCTCCTGAGCCTAGTTTTTATTGTCAGTATTCCTATCTGCATTCTGATCTTATTATCTCTGCATAGAATCACCCATCATGCTGTGTTTATGGTATTCTAGGTCTTCTCTACCTCATGTCTCTAAACCTTTCTAAACTTGTCCCACAAACCAGTTCCAAAGGCTTCTAACCCACATGATCAGGTATAGTCACAATAATGACCTCACTTCTCTGGTACCAATTTTCGCTATTAGCCAGCTTTCCTGTTGCTGGGGACATTACCTGGCACCCACAACTTAAAGGAGAAATTTAATTTGGCTCACCTTTAAAGAGGATTCAGTCCATGGTTGTCTGGCTCCAAGGTAGAAATATCATAGTAGAAGGACACGGTGGAGCAAAGCTGCTTAGTTCATGGCAGCTGGAAAGCACAGCAGTTGCCCAGGCTGGACTTGAAATTGTGATCTTCCTGCCTCAGTCTCCCAGAGTGCTGGGATTGCAGGACTGTGCCACCTCACTTGGTAGAATTGATGTGATTGAGTGTTAAATTTGTACAACAGGTAGACTGGTGGGAGAGGCATAGAAAAGAGCCCAATGAGTTGGGAAAGATGTAAAAAGACATTTAACACCGTTGTGTGTCTGTGTGTGTGTGCACGTGTATGTGCATGTATGTGTGTGTGTATGTGTGTGTGTTAATCCAGGTAATATCTTGCTGTGACAAGAACAACATCCCATCACTAGGTCTGCCCCTCCACTCTCCCTACCATCCTTTCTGCACAAATACATTTACCTAAAACCCTGTTTTCTTCTCATTACTCCCAGGTCTTCCAGGACAAGTTTCTCCTGCACTGGGCCTTCCTTCCTGGCTACAGCCTCCAGTCAACTTTGTTGTTTTCCAGTTCCAGTCCCAACATGCAAACAGACACACAAAGAGTCATACACTTAGGTCTCACACTTTAACTCAGGTTTTTGCCACCGCGCAATTCTTTCCATATTATCTCCTCTCAACCTACCCACATTCTCTGCTGTCTTTTTAAAAATACCTTCGTTGACATGTAATTCACATACCATACAACCATCTATGTAAAGTATAAGATCCAGTAGCTTTTAGTATCACAGATATGTTCACTCTTCACCACGTCGATTTTAGATATTTTCATTGTCACAAAAACAAACCCTGTACCCTTTAGCCATCATCCCCTAACTCCCCCAGCCCAATGATCCTGGACCTGCCAGGCACTAAGTCTCTATGGATTTCTCCCTTTGGGACATTTCATATGAATGAAATCACATATGTGATTATTTATGTTTGGGTTCTTTCAATTAGCACTATGTTTTCAAGGTTTACCTATGTTGTAGATATATCAATGCTTCCTTCCTTTTCATGACAGAATGATATTCTAATTTTCTCTCTCTTTCAAGGTTCAGTTTAATTCTCACCTCCTCCAGGAAACCCTTGTGACTCCCTGGGCCCTTCTGTCCTCTCTCTAGGGTATTTACCATGTAGTATGGGATCATTCTGGAGGCTTCTGTGACAGTCTCTCTTCCCTATTAGATTATACAGGTCAATCCCTGGGAAGCAGGCCCCGAGATAGGATTTGTGTTCCAGCAGTTTTCTAGCAAAAGCACCTGGGGCCAACCTGGGGGATGGGCAGTGATGGTACCAGAGAGGGCAGTGGAGAAGACCAACTTCAACACAGTCTCAACAAAGGCTGTGCCAACCTCCAGGGCTCTGGAGCTAGGATGGCCTCGGGTTTGAGGAGGTCTGTGTCTTGTAGCCCCACAGGAATAGTCTCTGTCAACAGGTGCCCCAGGAAGAGCTATGCCCTCAGGTAACTTGTCTCTCTTAGGCCAAGGCAAGGCCTACAGGGGAGCTTAGCTGGGAACGGGAAGCAGCCTTAGCAGCTGGCAAATGAAGGTACTGTGGGCACCATGGACTAGAGGCCCCTTGAGGCTCATGTCTCCTGCTTGCCTCTCCCTTCACCTGAAATTTGCTTGAGTCTAGGCTTTGGGGTCAGACAGACAAGGATTCAAATCCCAGCTCTGCCACCTATTAGCTGAGGATCCATAGAAAGTCGCCATATCTCTGTCAGCCTCTGTTTTCTCATCTGTGACATGAAAACGGGATAGTCTCTACCTTACAGAGTTGATGGATGTAAAGACTTTCGCAGTGCCTCGTACATAGTAAGCTCACAGCAGCTGTCAGTTATTATTATTAGCAGATGTTTAAAACCCCCTGACTTGAATGGGTGGGAGCTGATATAAACCCAGGGACAAAAAGTGATCCAGTTGTCAACATTGAGTTGTTAGCATTGCAAAATTATTTCCTAAGTTAGAAAACATTTTGGTATACAGAAAGGCATAAAGAACATTTTTCTGAACATTTGTGTTTCCACTATTCAACTTGATTTTAAATACTATGTTACAAATATGTAAAAGACTGACAAGAAGAAAAAGAAGAGAGAGGAAAAAAAGCTATTGTAATTCAGCATGGACAATGTATTTAAAAGTGCACTTGGATTTGGTATAAAAAAGTTACAGATATATTTGAAGCCTTCTGTGAACCCCTCCTCTGTCCCCAAGGTGAATCTTGAAGGTAATGTTTGCTCACCATTATCTGGGATGTCTTGGGCTGTTGCTGTATATGTATGAATCTCTAGGTAATACCACTTTTTTATGTTTTTAACCTTTATGTAAACGACATCATAGCATGCCATTCTTTTTTCTTCACTCAACATAATACTTGATATCAAATAGGAGATTTATCCAAGTTTTTGTCTGCTGCTCTGGTTCATTTATTTCCCTGGAGGCTAAAGCTAAAAGTCCTGCTCCCAAAATGTAAAAAGTATAAAGAGAGAGAGATTCTTTCTGACTTTACTGCTTGGCCTGGACTTCTTTCCAGCCATCTTCATCCTCTGGAGAGACAACATAGCCAGTGGTGAAAGACTACAGTGTAACAATATGTCAGTTCAAATCTTAAGTCTGCTACTTGGTAGCTGGGAAAACTTGGGTTGACTATTGTGCTTTTCTGTGCCTCCCTCTCCTTGTTTGTACCACAATAGCAGTAGGGCCTCATACTTTCTTCCTAGGATTGTTTGCAAAGCACACAGTGCAGGAGCTGGTTTTTCATGCAGACTTAGCAGGTTTAGCTAGACAGACAGTACTCTGAGCTCTGCAGCAGGAAGCATGAGCTGGTCCAGGGCCTGATCTCTGCCACACAGGGAAGGGAAGCTACACAACTGGGATTTTTCCACATTTGACAAAACTGGGAAGCTGAAATTTGCAGAGCTGATCATTCCTTTGTTCTGCATTTTGCTGGTGGCTCTTGGCACAGCTGTGCAGAGAGTTCCTTTAGCATTGCCGTGTAGGAGCTGCCCAGCAGCTTTCTCATCATCCCATTGCACAGATGAGTAAACAGGCTTAGAGATCTGTGATCTGTGATACTGGGTGGCGCCCCTGAGACTCCAGTCCCCCTTTCCAAATTCTTTTTTTTTTTTCTCCGCCTTCCAAATTCTGCATCCTTCAGTCAGATAGTTACCCTCTTCAACCTCTTCTGGCTGTTTTCAGCCTGCTGTTTTCTTACTTGAGGG